>JBCEWC010017990.1:0-12200 GCA_038996855.1 Solanum aculeatissimum
TAGTATCCTAGTTGGAAAAGGAGTTTAATATGATATCTATAAATAGGGTCTCAATGTAATAATGTAGACACAATTCAGTAATATTCTTCTTCTATATTTCTCACAATGTCCATACGATATCACATCACTTGGTATTTATGCAGTAAGCATGATGCAAGCTGCAGAATTCTTTAAAAAATAACTCAAACCTCTGTTTTGTTTTTTCACTGACAAAAGATAATTGGGTAACTTTAAACCATGTCTTGATGCTTAGAGGCATCATAAACCAATTTTAAAATATTGGTACGCTCTAATCATGTGAAGCAAATTGCTCTCTCTATTTTCTGGAGACTGCCTTATTTTGCCTTATCCTCTGGCACAGAAAGTTTTTATGTGAACTACAACTGTTTTTTTCTTTTTTTTTTGATGAACAACTGTCTTTTTCTTTAATTGTTCTTTCAAAAGAATCTTTCATGTGATATATGAGGTGTAGAGAGGAGACCACATTGGAACTTGTGCTGTTAAGGCAGAATGATGATGCTTTTGTCAACAGTTATACATGATAATTATTCTAAAGTTTGATTTTTCTCAGGAACACAGCGACTTCCTCGGCTTGTTGGCCTTCCAAAGGCTCTTGAAATAATTCTGGTACCTTATTCAGATTCCTTATTTAATTTTGATCTTAGGGGTGACTTTTTCACACTTAACATATCTAGTAGTTATGGTTGAGTTGCCTCGGCATCTTCACATGCCATTCCTTATAAGAGAGTCTTTGTCAAGGGTTGTCATAGTGCTAGAAATTGGGGTAAATTGAGCAGAAAAAACAAGTTACCTTGACTTCTTTGCCTTTCTATCATTTCCTTGTCAGTTTGAAAAGTGACCAGAGATAGCCAGAGAACAGATAGGATTTAACATATCCATGCTTAAAATAGCAGTATGACTATAACGAAGTGAGGTACCAGAAGGTCGACACTTTGCATAAGCAAGCAGACCTCACCTAACCAACATTAGCCATCACTTCCATCAGATGAATGCTGTTTATCATTTTGGAGCTTTCATTTCCTGATTTTCTTAGTAGGTTCCCTTATAAATGTTGTCCAGACGTCAAAGCGGGTAAGTGGAGAAGAGGCTTGCAATATGTTCCTAGTGGATGCTATATCTCCATCAGATCAGTTGCTTGGATCAGCTTGTCAATGGGCTTTGGATATACTAGAATGTCGTAGACCATGGTCTATCAGTCTTTTCAGAACCGATAGATTAGCACCTCTGGCAGAAGCTAGGACATTGCTCAATTCTGCCAGAGTTCAGATCCAGAAACAAAATCCAAATATTATCCATCCCTTGGTTTGTATTGATGTCATTGAACATGGCATTCTTTGTGGACCGCGTGATGGACTATGGAAGGTGATATACTCTTGGTGATCTCTTTTTGCTATGACTCGCTAAATGGAATTAGCAATGACTTGTCTTATATTGGCAGGAAGCAGAAGCTTTACATGAACTTCGACAATCTGATAGTTGCAGGAGCTTAGTGCATGTATTCTTTGCGAAAGGAAGCACTTCAAAGGTTCAAAAAGATCTAACATGGTCTTGAGTGTTTATATAGTCAAAGTATCTGGGATTGTTAAAATTGGAAAATGTAACTTCTTCTCTATGCACTTCAAAGGTTCAAAAGATGTAATATGTTCTTGAGTATTTATATAGTAAATGGATCTGGGATTGTTTAAATTGGAAAGTAAAACTTCTTTTATCTCTTATTTAGAAAAAGAAAATTAAATTTCCTTATTTTGATGAAAAACTGGTATAACCTCAACAGAAATCTTAATTGTTGGTTCAAAGGAACATAATCTGCATCATGCTCTAAATTCAAAGAGAGAAAAGCTTTTCCTTTTGTAGAGAATTTAACAACATCGAGCTTTATATTACACTTCCAGATCAGAATTAACGTGTTCTTCCAATTTTCTAGCTTTAGATATTCTTGAGGCCAAATCGCAATTAATGCTTCTCTATTCCTGTGGCTCAATTCCTGACACTTGTACCATATCATTTAACATTGCTTCTGTGACTGCAATTCTCTTGTTCTATGTATTCTCTGTTGATCATTCTATACATACTGTTTCAGATTCCTGGGATTACTGATATAGGATTGCTACCAAGGAAGATTAACAAGGTTGCTATAATTGGTGGGAGCTTGATGAGTTGTGGAATAGCAACAATGCTGGTACTTGCAAACCATTGTGTAATCATGAAATATACAGATCAGAATTCTCTGCAGAATGACATTAATAGAGTTAAAGGTGAGAAGTAATTGAGGAGTCCCCTTAATTACTCTTAGATCAGTTCAAGGAAGGTTTCACCATTTGAAAAATGTTTGTTTCCTTTCCAGCCAATTTGGAAGGACATTTTAAGGAAGGAAGGATGACTAAAGAGCATTATGAAAAAGCGTGCGCTCTTTTAAAGGGTGTTTTGAGCTACGATAACTTCAAAGACGTGGATCTAGTCATAGAGGTTGGTTGTTATAGGATTTTTTAAAAGCATTACACTGAATCACTTGGTCAGTTCAAATAAATTCCACACAAACTTTTCTGTCCTACGTTGAAGCTACAGTTTGTTAGTGTGGTGCTGGTTAACGAGAAAATACATTATATTTCTCCAGATTTTGGGTTCTTGGAGGTAGTAACAATCATCAACCAATCAAAAATTCATCCATATCCATGTAAAAGTTTAATGACCCAAATCCACGTGAAGTTCAGGGGCTCTTTGATTTAAAAGGGAAGTTCAATTCTTGTCAAGATAGTTTTAGATACTAACCAGTAGCCACTTCTTAGACAAATTTTCCAATGGTAAAATATTGAACTTTTATATGCTGGTATGAGATAGAAATGTAAAAGGGGAAGTTTCTCAAAAGTACTTTTCATTAACATAAATTAACACATATTTTAAACTATATTATTCTCTAACATGGTAGAGAGTAAAAGGCACGTCAGAAAAGTCTCAGATGAGTAATGTAGAATTGTCAAATACCATGATCGTCATGGTAGGTTGAGACCTGATCAAGTTGTGAGTTTCAATGTATTTTTTTCACTTTGAAACAAATGTTTGTCTAACCTCTCATGTACTTTAATTTTTGTGAAATAGCACTCCAAGGACAGGATTCTTCTATGATAATAGTATAATTGATAAAATACTTCGATAACTTTCTGAGGGTATACTGAAAACAGCCTCTCTATCCCAGAAAAATAGGGTGAGGTCTGTGTACATCTTATCCTCCAGACCCCATTGTGGGATTAAACTGGGTATGTTGTTGGTGTTGTACTTTGATAACCTTGACAGTCTTGGGTAGTTTGGCCCCTTGGGAAGTTCTTGGTTACTCTGGAGCTCATAGAGATTTATTTATCCACAAGTTATTGTATTCTGTCTGATGTTTAGGATGAACTATAGAAACATAATTTGGCGATGATCACTATTTGTCTAGTAGTCATGTTAGTGTTCTATCATGAAAAATGGTCGTTCCAAGAGATCATAGTCATGAAAGGCTGAAATGGTGTCTTGTCTAGATACATAAAGACTGAGTACAAAACGGAACCTTACATGTTTGTTGCAGATTACTTGTAGAAATGATAATGATAATCATCAGATTGACTCAGATGCAGACTTCTCATTTGTTGCTTCTTCTTGATCAATAGGATGTGCCTGACATTGTCTCCTTGAAGCAACAAAGTTTTGCTGATCTGGATGAGTGTTGCCCTCCTCACAGCATTTTTGCTTCAACTACTTGTGTAGTCAACTTAGAATTGATTGGAGAAAGGATGAAACCATGTAGGGAGATTGTTGGTATCCAATTTTTTAGGTAAATGTGAATCAAGCAATCCGAGCATATCTACTGAGGTAAATGATCTAAGGTTTATTTGTAACTTGGTTGCAGCCCAGCCTCTCTCACTGATCTCCTGGAAATTGTCCAAACAGCGCGGACATCCCCTCAAACCATTGTTGATCTGTTGCACTTCGGAAGGAGGATTCAAAAGACTCCTATTGTAGTTCAGAATTGTACAGGTTTTGCAGTGAGACGTATGTGCTTCCCCTACTTGCAGGCAGCGATGCTTCTCGTTGAACATGGTGCTGATGTGTATCAGATTGATAAGGCTCTTACCAGCTTTGGGTTGAAACTGGGTCCATTTAGGTGCACATTCCATTCAACGTCCTATGGATGTGAAATTGATTTGATTGAATTGTGCTCTTCGGTAGAACCCTCAGTTTCTCCATACAGTTGAGCTCATAATAAAAGAAAATATGAGTTTCCTTATGGTTTAACATACAGCTACCAAAATATTTCAGAACTAATGGATGTTGATTCAATATCTGATCATACAGAAGGAGACGCGTATTCATGTTAATGCTAAATAAAGTTCATATGACACATTTCTCATGTGGATAATCCACTCATGGTGAATGTGATCCTCAGCATATTTTTCTTATAACGTTCCACTTGGAGTGCAAGATATCTTCTGTTGTTGCTTCCATTTCTTTGGGTGATGTTGGCAATGTCAACTGCAGAATGCTTGATCAAGATGGATTCCAGTCTGCAGCTGTGCATGATGTGAAATTCCTTGAGACTTTTCCAGATAGATCATACAAATCAAATTTGATTCCAATTATGAGGAAAAATAATTGTGTAGGTAATGTACACTTCCTTCTTGTAATCAGGACCTGGATTGAATTTGTCATCAGCTTTTCTTGAATTTCTCACCAATGGAATATGTACCAGGTGAATCCACTTGCCAAGGCTTCTACACATACAATGACAAGGGAGAGGCAAGCCCAAATCCTGAAATATCAAAATATATAGAAATGGCAAGAAGTATGTCTGGTATCGCCATTAAATTAAAGGTCTTCTCTCTCTCTCTCTCTCTCTTAGTTAACTGTCTTTTTGGGCCTTCTATTGAGAGTTCTCTTGGAATCTTCTGACTGAACTTATCTTGAAGAAAGCATGCAGCTTATTGCTATGTACTATTTGGCTTTAGGAAAAAAAATAGAACACATAAATAATGTTCACGATATAACCATAAAAGCAGAACAATTCATATGGTTAATCAACAAGAATAAAAAAAAAGCGATTTGACTGTAGATTTGATAAATTATCCAAATTGTTTGAATGCCGAAGTTGTAGTTGGAGCACATATAATGCATTTACCGTATATCATATGAACAAAATATATATGTTTGGAAAGGTCTTTGAATGTTTCCTTTCTATCTATCAATTTATGACTTTGTGCACATCTGAACAATCATCTTGGTACAGTTGGCAACACTATCTGATGGAGAAATTGTTGACATGATTCTTTTCCCTGTACTGAATGAAGCATGTCGCATGATATCAGAGGCAATTATAGTGAAATCCTCTGATCTTGATGTTGCTTCAGTTTTGGGTATGGGATTCCCCGGATACAGGTATTTTTGCTTAGAAATCATCTTTGCCATGGTGATGATTCATACACTAATTGTATATGTTGATGAAAATCAGGGGAGGCATAATTTTTTGGTCTCACTCTGTTGGCTCCAAGTATATTTGTTCAAAACTGGACGAATGGTCGAAGGAGTATGGAGAGTTTTTCAAGCCTTGTGCATACTTAGTTGAACGAGCTTCCAAGAGATATTCTTTGGTGAGGAGTGTTAATTTTCTTGAACCCCTGAAATGAAACAAATATGACAAAGTGGATTCACAAACACTATTTGTTTAACAAATTGCATCACGTGTTGCTCACAACAGACTACAGGATCAATTGGATACTCCCTCCGTTTCAATTTATTTATCCTAATTACTTTTTATTATCCGTTTAGAAAAGAATTTCTTTCTCCTTTTTTGGCAACTTTCTAATGTTAACTTTCCACGTGACATGTTTAAGACCACAAGATTAAAGGACATTTTGGTACATTTGATATATCTTTAATTCAAGACCACAAGATTCAAAAGTCTTCTATTATGCTGGGTCCTAACTACAGAATCAGAAAACTGCATTTTCTTATGCATGCACATTACTGGACCAATATCAGTTGATTGCTTTCTTATGTGGCTAAGTTCTGATCACAAAAATAGGTTCTTATTAAAAAAATATTGATAACAAAGAACATTGTAACACATAAATGAAGATTGGTCTTTTGCTAATCGAAAAGTTTTGTATGTCTGCAGGGTGCCCAAATTAAGCAGGCCAAGTCACCTTTGTAAGATTGTGATAATGACAACAACACATCATTCTAATACGTGGTTCATATGTCCGATATTTGTCCAATGTCTCTGTAAATTATCGTGCTAATTCGAATTCACCCTCACAACTCGAGTTGCTTGATCTGTATATATCATTCACCTAGCGGGATCATACTGACAGAGAATGCAGTTATGTTCGTAGAAAGTATCTTGGATAGATCTGGCATTGAATGAATGTAGATGAAACAGAAGAAGATGTTGCTGCTCGTTACATTAAATATACATGCAACTCAGGTGAAGTTTGTGTTTTTACCTGTCAATCAACAAATTTGATTTTTTGGTTTTCTTCAATAGCAGTATCTTCTTTTAGATGTTTACAACCTGTCTTTGTGTGCAATGGTGAAGCCACAATTTTATTTTTAAATGTATAACATACCATATGTTCAGCTCCCGTGACTTCTTCATGTGTTTACTTTTATATATTTTGACACTCAGTGAAAAATCCCGACTTTGCCCCTTTGTGTGTTTCTTGGTCTTAACAGAAGTGTGGTGTATAAGAGGACCAGTTTTAATTAAGTTGAATTAGTGAAATCAACAAACTTCATACGTTTGTTGAATAGTTGTTGGCACTCTACTTGCTTCCTAATTCATTAAAAAAAAAAAAATGATTAGGTGCTGGTTTTGTAAAGAAGAATAATTGAGGATGAGAAAAGTTGAACTCAAATCCCAAGAGAGACAAATTGTTAGGTGATTTTTTCTATCTGCTTTTAAAGTTTTCATAGCAAATTAACCTTAGCTACTATATCAAATTTGTGTGTCCCGCCATTCTCCATGAAAGTAGTGGCTTGGCTTTCAGTTGTTCAACCGCTTCTCTAGGAGATAGGAAATGTGTTGCAAAATGAGTTTATGCTATTATGAAGATATAGATCTAGAGTATTGCTACCTCCAAGTAGATGGTATTCCACTATTAGCCATAAGTATACCAAATTTTCCTTAGATGTTTCGACTGTGGTATTGGTATTGGAAAATGTTATGGATAATAATGAATTTGATGTAGAGTAGTGGAAGTAACAAGTACTTGGTGAAATAGAGGAACATGACATTGACCATTATGAAACGTGCAATCCTATAGGTGGGGTCTAGAGATGGATAATTGTTAAAGAAATAAAAAATTATAGAGATGGATAATTGTTAAAGAAATAAAAAATTATGATTGAGGAAGCTTGTAAGTCATGTAAAGTATGTTTTGTGTGCTTACTAGTCTTGTCTTTTAGTCATGAATTTCTTACAACAAGTGACATTATCCTAGCAACTTCCTCTTTAGAAAGAATTGTTAAATTGGACAAGAGAATCAATTTGCATGTGGCCAACTAGCCCAAGCAATCAAACACTAACAAGCCATTACACATGAACTAATCATCTATAAAGAATTGTTTTTTTTTTCAAGTTCCAAGAAATACAAATGTCTTTAGCAACCATTTTCTTGCTCTTCCTCTTCTTTTCTACTGTTGTTTCAGCCAATGAAAAGATATCAGCCTATGAAGAGCTTCAAAACTATGACTTCCCAATTGGCATTCTTCCTAAAGGGGTGGTAGGCTATGAGTTGAACATGAAAACAGGTGAATTCTCGGCGTATCTCAATAGCTCATGTAGGTTCATGTTGAGTTCATATGAGCTATATTACAAGCCTGTGATAAAAGGAGTTATATCCAAAGGAAGGCTTAGGAACTTGTTTGGTGTTAGTGTTAAAGTTGTGTTTGTATGGGTTAACATTGTTGAAGTTGAGAGAAGAGACGACAATCTCCAATTCTCTGTTGGATTTACTTCTGCAAATTTTCCTATTAGGAAATTTGACAAATGCCCTCATTGTGAATGTGGATTTTATTGTGTTAACGAGGATGGCGGAGAGCTTAGCAACAAGCTTCCTGTCTCTTCCTCGTAGAGTCTAGCAGTGACGTACATAGAATTTTATTTTTACAACTCTTCTTGTCCTGGGGTTTTGTTTATTGAGTTCTAAACTAGGGAGATTGTTTCCGGTAGACCCTCGGCTGAAAGAATACACATATATACATTGTAGAGGTGACAATCTCCAATTCTAATTAATTCTGAATAATTATATGTATAAAACTTCAATGTTTTGTTGTGTTCATTGAATCTGGTTTTGTTTTTGATTCCACTTGTCACTCTTTTCCATACAAAAAAGCTCACGACACTAATGAAAATGACAGATAAATTAAAGTTTTATTATTTTAATTTTATCATGCAATCAATTTGGGCCACTTTGCATTTTAACACTTTTTCCCCACTATTATAGTTGGTCTACTAGAAAAGTCATCGTAATTTATGCACAAGAAGATGTTAGGCAAAGATTAATTAATTATAATAGCTTAGAGTGATCATTGCATGCAATTAATTTCTGGCCACAAGAAGTAATTATGTTTTTTATGCAATTATCTGTAATTATATTTTAAAATAATTTAATGGTATGAAAGTTATTTCATGTTGTTAATATATAGGAGTTAAAATTGTTTAATATCTATCTTGTTATGAAGAAACATTGATATTTTATTATCAGATAATTAATCACTTATTCACCAAATTTGTATAGGAAAAATATTTCTTTTTTTAAATTCGCTCCGTTTATTCTTATCTATTTCGATTATTATAATGTGTTACATAAAATAAAACGAAAAGAGTCTCGTGGGTAACATGTCTAGCCAAATTCAAGAAAGTGATAGGTGCATGATACTTGTAGCCATAATTTAAGTAATTGGAAGATGCATTACTATTTCAACTAATTTATGCATAAGAATGATTTAATTTTGTGACATGTCCTTGTTACATCTATTTTAATCACTGTGACCTAATGTTCAATAAAATAAATGTGTATTTTGGAAATTGAGGTAGATGCACGTACGACGAAGCAACATTACATGACGATGCGATGTGACCTTCTTATATCGTTTTTAGTTCGAAATAATTCTTAAATAATGGTGTGATAGAGATTTATTTTATTAAGGGTAAAAGGAAAATTCTAAAATTATAGTAATCTTTTTAGGACAAACTAAAAAAAAAATAATGTCACATAAAAAGAAATAGAAAAAGTATAATTTTCACTAATATATATTCTGAACTCATACTTTCAAAAGTAGAACTAATTCAGCAATAAAAACATAAACGTCGAATATTTGAATCGTAAATCAGCCATTTATCTCTCAAACAAAGGCATCTATGTAATATAGGTCCAACGAATTCAACTGAATCCAACATTTTTTTACTTTACGAAAAACAAACATATATGTGAGAAATTACTATATTTCCACTAACATTATATTCTGAACTCATAATTCCAAAAGTACAACGAATTCCCCCCAGGAACTCCCTAACATTCAAATCCTGAATCCGTCTCTGCTGCTCGAGCCGCGACTCTTGATCCTATGTTTCCCTTTTTAGTTTTGTCTAGGTTTGTACTTCAACAACATGTTCCTAAGCTCAGCAGCATCAATTTCCTTAACATGACTTTCTGGTCTGTAATAACCTGTAACAGGATCTGGTACCCATGAAGTTGTCTTCTTTGATTCCTCTGCTACTTTCTTCATCATCACATTGTTTCTAACAGCCTTCGTACCAGAAACAGCACCTTGTGATGCCGCCGCGTATCCACGCCTGCATAATCAGAGACAAATTCAGAATTTAAACATGATACATAAACATATTATTATATACAAGTATACAAACGATAATTCAGATGAACTCATAACTCCGAAAAAAGAGAAAACAGGGGAGAAAAAAAAATCTATTTTTACCTATGAATAGCTGCAGAAACAGAATCTACAACAAAAGCAGAGATAATTTTGGAGTTTGAGAAATAACGAGCCATTGCTAAGAGTCAAAAGGCGATTCGATTGATCGAAATTAAATCAATGCTGCAGCGGAAGAAATTTAAATCTGTAATTACTTCCGCAGCAGCAAAAATTGAAAATTTTTCTCTGTTTTTCGCGTCGCGGAGACTCTTAGCTTTGTAAATGAAAGAAGGAAATGGTAGTGTTTAGATATAAATTTGTGATGGAAATAATAGTATTTATAGAAAAAAATTTCTGGAAGAAGAAAGAGTCAATTTTACTTAGAGTTAAGAGTTATGGAATGGAGACGCGTTCATGACGGCTTCTAAGAAGGTGAAAAGGTCTTTTGCTTGGTCGTTAGTTGCCACTAAGGGCCATCGTAATCGGAGTCGGATTTAAGATTTAAATTTTACTAAAGGAAGGATATAGAATTTAAATTTAGAGGATGATTTGATATATATAGATAAGGGTAATAATTTTAAGATAAAATTTAGGACTAACTTTATTTTTTGAAGTGAGATATTAGCTAATGTCAAAATTATTTTACTAAGTAAAATGGTGAAATTATTATTTTACGTGGAAAGTGGGATAAAATAGTCTCGTGATATCCGCGTTTATTTAGTTGAATGAGTGCATATTCATTATTTTTGCAATTTCGATAGAATTTACTTTCGATTCAAATATACTTCTGGATTCTCATTCATTATTTTCTACGTTCAGGAATGAAATATTTTTTGTTTTAGTTTTTGTCCAAAAAAAGTCATACTTTATTATTTTATTTAATCTTTTTTAATAATATTTTTTTAAATAAAATAATTTATAATCACATAAATATTTATAAATCCCGACGTTTTGCCTACTTTTCAATATTCTAGAAGCAAAGTGCCACTTGTCTAATTCTTAGTCAATACTTTTTCTTGTTTGTTTGACCAATAACTTACCCTTCATTATACACTTTTTATTTTTTTCTTGTCTCAATTTATATGATCATCCTTTTTTTAAAATAGATAGATACTTTCAAATTGATAATTTTTCGAGTTAAATGTCAAAATTACATCTAAAATCGATTAATATAAATGGATTTTACATTTTATTTTTAGTTAATAAAAAAAAAGTTGTTGCAATTAATTGAATTATTTGACCTTATGCTATACAAATGGCCAGCATATAAATCATTATGCACAATTAATGTTTCTTTTTTTTTTCAAGAGCTTAATCAAATATTAATTAAGATTAGTCAAATCTAATGATTTTTCCTTTTTAATATAGTTTTGGAAACATGGTGGGTAGTTGACCAAGAAAAGTAAACTCAATTCCTAAATTATAATGAATTTTCATATTGAAAATAAAACGTTTCGTAATAGAGACGACTTTATAATCATGAAAACTCAAACTCGAGACCCCTAATGAAAAGATTATTATGCATAGAGGTGGAATTATGATTTTTAGTTTACGAGTTATAGGTTATAAATAAGATAACTTCCTTATTAATAAATCTATTTATATATATTAAGTAAATTTTTAATTCAAATATCAGATTTGATCGAGCCAAAATTATTATAGGTTGTGCCAAATTCGTAAGCAGAATTGTAGCTCCAAGTTATGCGGGATTAGTTATGAAAGAATTATTATGAGATAATTAATAATGAAGAGAACATTACACACAATAATATTATTATTGTTGCTATAGTAACAACCAACATATGTAAGAATTATAGATTCTTTCTTTTAATCAATTAGAATAAATTAATATTAGTAAGAAAAATATTATCTTATTAATTATAGAGATAAATATAAAGAATATATCTAAATTATCTCTTCTTTTTTTTAGTTTCGCAACTAAATTATTACTTATTAATTTAAAAAACGCAACTCACTGGTGTGTCATGTGTGTAATACATTTTCTTTTTAATTTATAGTCGATATCCATCGCGATCAATACAAGGAGTATAAAGAATTTACACTTCACTAAAGTTCACAAGTGTGTATAAGGTACATCAAAATATATGTAATACCTGACAAGTTTAGTATTACATCAATCATTACAATACAACAATAACAACAATAACAGCGTATTCGTTTGCTGTGCAATAGCAACAATAATTGGAGTTGATAAAGGCTTCTTTGCTTCTTCATGCTTTATAAAAAGTTCATGGTCAAGCAACTTTTCATAAAGT
>JBCEWC010017991.1:0-12200 GCA_038996855.1 Solanum aculeatissimum
TCAATGGAGGCCAAGAGGGTTTTGGAATTTCTAAAGAGAGTGTAGGAGAGTTTGAATGGATGAATGAGGGTTTGGGGAATGATTTAGGGGTTTAGGATACCTTAAGGGACCAAAATGGGGGCTTAGGGAAACGTTAAATCACAAATATACCATTAATAAACCAGAACTTTTCACTGAACACAGCACCCAAAAGGCTTCTACAATGCCGTCAAATGGACACACGGTCCGTTCAAGTGACCGTTTGGATGCACTTAGCAAAGGTTTTCCACGAACTCTCGGAGGACTATCTGTCACACTTCACGAACAACCAAACGGAATATCTAAGGTGAGACGTCCCATGTAACCTACCGTCTGACCTCCTTTAAACTCAAATACCTCAGCCAAGCCATGGCCTAGCCACTGCCTCACTCAACGAGGCAGCAAATGGCATGTCAAAGTTCAAACGGCCCGTTTGAGGAACCGTTGACCTACACTTAGCTTAGGAGTGGTTCCATGCCTCCCGAAGCTTACTGTGACACCATACGACACGCTAGACGGACTGTGCAAAGTTTCACAGTCCGTGCAAATGTCCTTGGCCATTTTTCCGAGCCTATCTCTAATGGCTTCCGAATTTTAGACAGTCTTACTGTTTGGGCCATATCTCCCTCATACGATATCCAAATTGAGTGAAACCACTTGTGTTTCAAAGCTAACTCAAAGAGCTTCAATTTTATATATGGTAGATTACATGGTGCATCCCACATCAAAAGGTATAAATATTTGAATTGGACTGTCAAAACTGTCCCTCTAGGCCACTAACTAGCCCAATTTGCATTCGGCCACTTAAAGTCAACCCGTGGCCACCAAAACTCATCCATGGCTTGTAGTACATCATATAATTCCAACCATAAGTAGATTTTGAAAATTTTCGGGTTGTTACAGTAATAGTATGCCTCATGAAGAGTATGCAGGAACAAGGCTAAGTAAGCCTTTTTTTGGCTGAAGAAGCATCAGAGAGTTCTTCTACGACTAGTTTTGTAGGTCCTAGTTCACACCACAACTCGTACACTGACTCGTAGAACACTTCCAATGAGAAAAAACCTATGCACTCTAATCCATGAGCCAACTTTATAGACCATAGATGAAACTATGGATCGTGAATGGGACTCGTGGACCCCAGGTAATATTCCTAAAATTATCTCAGTGTTAGGGGCTTCTACGACCCACTCGACGAGCCGTAATTCTATATACGACCCATGGATAGGTCCATGAAGCCAATGTCCCTGATTAGGGCTTTCGCACTCTACGAGCCTTGGTTCTACAGACCATAAAAATTCTATGACCTATAGTAGGGGTTTCGTGGGGCCTGGGCCCAACTTTTCACCCAACCTGATCAATGTATAAAAGAGGAGTAAAACAATTGTACCCCTCGTTCTCACGAAAATTCCCAAAAATACCTGACCCTTTCTCCTACCCTACCACTCCGATCACCGTCTGGCCACTGTCAAAATTCTTCAACAAATTTTCTGGCAACACCCCCGTGACGTAGAGTTTTACCCCATTTTAGATTCCTCTTTAGTTTTTTCATCCTCGTTATCCAATTTCGGTAAGTTCTTAGATCTAAATGCTTTGTATTAGCAAAGTTAATATCATTAGGTTGAAATTATTGACGGGTATGGTAGTCCAATCTGGGTTTTGTTTAAAGTAGTTTTTGCCTTTGCATATGAAATATGCTTAACTTTGATTTAGTAGTTGTCATTGCCTTGAAAGATGAAAACGCTAGAATATGTGTGTGGCTTAGTCCTGTTTGAATATTGTTACGTGTAAATCATGTATCACATGGCATTGGAATCACATCGAAATCATTGTTTGACAAATGAAATGAGATTGCGTGTATGCACACAATTTCTAACTTTCAAATGGGTGTCGGATTATGGTGCAAATTTGTAAAATGACATTTGTGGGGTTTGTCACGACCCAAAATTTGGGTCTAAAGGAACTCTACTAACCCACCAAGCTGAGTCATCCCAAACCTAATAACTTAACAAATTTAGATAAAGCACGAGATAAACAGTCTTATAAGATATATAAATTTTGAAGAAAACAACTACAACCATCCTAAGAATTGGTGTCACATGTACAAATCTCTAAATATAGAATACTCAACTAAAATATAAGTCATGATCTCTATTCCACAAATAGAACCAAAAACATAGAATGGGATCCTCAAAGGTCTGTTGAAAACATAAGCACCTACCTTTCAAGTGATCCAGAAGCTCGATCCGATGAATAGAAACCTAGCAGGATGGATCGGGCTCACAATCTACAAAAATGTAGCAAGGGGTGAACAACAAACAATTGGATACTCAGCGAAATGGAACTAACCTAAAGTAAAGCAATGAAGAACAAAAGTAACTCCTTAAATCTCAACCACAATATGCTAAACTACAACCCTACACTCAGAAAAGCTCCAATACAATATAATATACAAATCACAATAATATATATATATATATATACTCATCATCTGGCATACGGAAGTATACGAGTAGATTTAACACTTAATCAAAAACATGGATAAGATAAGTATACAACATACAATAGTATCAACCAAATATGATATAGGATAAAGTGAAGGCCATGAGATGTGTATTATGCAATGCAATGTCAAATATAGTAATGCATGTCTGTCCTACGATACATGTTCATTGATCATATATGGTTGTCTACCTCCGTCAGAACCCATGGGGGCTACACATGGACCATGTATCCGCTGGAACCATTTCCCTTCGGTGATAACTTTCATATTCAGCCAGAACCATTTCCCTTCGGCTTTTCATCACCAATGAATCATCAAGCAACACATTATACTGGAAAATAGTCATGCTCAAGGAAATGGAATATGCAAGATGTCCATATATGTATATCATGTATCTCCACGATAGAATTCGATCAATTCTCCAGTGTCTTAATATCACTACAGTTTCAATCATATCACAATTTAAGCACCATCTCGCTATCAATATCTAATGATTCATAAGATCACATAAGTCACAAATACACAATTAATTAATATTCAATATACCACCATATGAACAATTCTTGTATTTCACATATCATGATCAATCCTATGACGATTCAATTCTATCCCCAAAATACTCAATTCGACACACATAGGAGCATTTAAGGTTCACTCATATTAATGAAAGGTTAGAAGTCCACTTACCTCTAGTAAAGTCCCAAATCAAGTCGAAATCACTGCTTTTCCCCTCATTTGGTACTCCAAATCATCACAATTTATTTAAATATGGAATCACAATCACATAACAAATCTAATGACACTAAAATTAATTAATTTGGAGGAAAAGGGTAAAATGGTAAAAATTCTATACCGGAAAACTTAGTCGGAATTTGAAAATTAATATATGAAAATATTCTTCACGTAATAAGGAACTCAACGGTGAAAATAATTAAAAAAATAGAGATAAAATGAGGAATAAATCAACTATTCTAGTTTAAGAAACCCAGTTCTTAAAATCTCCAAATTCCACCATTAAAACTCAAAATTAGAAGTTAAAAACATGAATTAATAAATGAAAATCAATGAGATAGGTTAGAAAATAGTTACCCAATCACTTTGCCTTGAAAATCCTCTCTTAAAATGAGCTTGAAAATGTCAAATATAGTGAAAAGGGTTTAAATCCCGTATTTTAAAAGACACACTACCCAGGCACGAAAAACCCTCCACGAACGTGGAGAATTATCCGTGAATGTCGAGTATTGTCCGCGAATGCAGAGGTCAGAGGGGACCAACACTCCTCAAATGCAGAAGTGAACTTCACGAATGTGGAGACTTAGGAAACCTCATGCGCCACAACTCCACGAATGCTGACCCCATCCTGCTACTGCAGAGGTCTAACTTAATTGACCTCCGCAACTGCGGAGCTCTGGCGTGATTGCAAAGAGCATCCTGGACCTGGACCACAAACAGCAGCACCAAGAAAACACAGCCATCCTAGAAGAAGTATTGGACTCTCAGGAATTTGTTCGGGATCCCATGAACACAAACCAAACATAGAACCCTATTTGAAATGACAATCTGGACTCAATGGAAATATCAAAATTCGAATCTGAAACCCCCATGGTCCCGAACCGAAGAATGATCATTGAAACTAGTTTTGTACTTAAAGACTCATAATATTCACGAAAGCTCTAAAAATTTCCATGAAGCTATTTCATACATTAGTTTAATCACCTGGAACCACTGGAATTGACAAAATTTTGATACATGCTCAAAACTCCGAGTGTTGACCAAAGTCAAACCTATGATCCAAAATGAACTAGAAATTCAACTTTGGGCCTAAAATCTCTGTTTCAACTCCGAATTTAGTTTGACAAGTTCCCCTATACTAGATTTGACATTCCGTAACTAAAGGAATCAACAAAATCAAATTCTCACACTTGAAACTCAAAATGACACCAAAACTCAAAATTTCAGACTTTAAGCCTTTAAAAACTTTCTTTTGCAAAACTCTATTTTTTTCAAGATTTTGGATGTCTAACTATTAGACTCAACCAAATATGACCCAAGGCAACTTTAAAAAAGGGCAAAATGGTAATTATGTTGAAAATGCCAAATATGGCCTTCGAGGTCATTACATCATCTACTACTAAAATTAATGTTCATCGTCGAACATAAGATAAGGGACATACCTGAAGGCTCAAATAATTGAGGGTACCAGGCCCGCATATCAAACTCTATCTCCCACGTAACCTTACTCTCGAGCCTATGAATCCACTGTACCTTTACTGAAATGATCTCCTTAGTCCTTAATTTCCTCACCTGCCTATCCAAAATGGCCACTGGTTGCTCCTCATAAGTCAAATCAGGGCTCAACTCAACTGAATCCATAGAAATCACATAAGAGTCATATGGGATGTAATGTTGCAACTTCGAAACATAGAAAATAGGATGGACTAACGAAGAGTTGGGTGGCAAGGCAGGTGTAAAAGACACCTTCCCCACTCTACCAAGAATTTCAAAAGGAACAATAAACCTCAAACTTAGCTTGCCTTTCTTCCCAAATCCCATAACACCCTTCAAAGGTAAGATTTTCAACGAAACCATATCACAAACCGTGAACTCCAAGGGTCGAACCCGAATATCATCATAGCTCTTTTGGCGACTCTAGGCTATCACCAATCTACTCTAAAACAATCGTACTAACTCAAGATCATCTCTCAACATATCAACACCCATGCTCACCACTGTTACCGTGTCAAACCAATCTATGGGCGATTTGCATCTCCATCCATACAAAACATCAACTGGAGCCATCTAAATGTTGAAATGGTAACTATTATTGTAGGCAATCTCCATTAACCCAAAATGTTGATCCCACCTAGCTCAAAAATCAATAACACAGGCTCGAAGCATATCCTCTAGTACATGAATGGTCCTCTTGGACTGGCCATCAGTTTAGGGGTAAAACGTTATACTCAAATCCAAACAGGTACCCAAACCATAATGTAATGCCCTCCAAAAGTATTAAGTAATCAACGAGCCTCAATCAGATATGATAGACATCGGGACCCCGTGAAGTCTCACTATCTGACTAATATAAAGCTACGCTAGTCACTTCGCGGTGTACCTTACTTTGACTAGAATGAAGTACGTAGACTAGATCTATCAATCCACCATTACTAAAATAAAGTCAAAACCCCTAAAAGTATGAGGTAAGCCAATAATGAAGTTCATGGAAATGCATTCCCACTTCCACTCGAGAAATAGGCATTTTCTAAAGCTCTCCACCTAGCCTTAAGTGCTCACACTTGACTTGTTCACATGCCAAGCACTTGGCAACAAACTCAGCTATATCTTTCTTTATACTAGGCAACTAGTAATGCTTTCCCAAGTCGTGGTACATCTTCTCTTCCCCTGGGTGAATTGAATATCTAGCACAATGTGCCTCCTCTAGTATCATCTGGTTAACTCTACCACCTTAGGCACACAGATACGACTCCTAATCCTCAAAATACCATCAGAATCAAGCATTTCTTCCCTAGCTTCACCTCTAGTCATTTTATCCTGAATAATACATAACTTCTCATCCTAAAACTACCTCTCTTGAATCGGATCCATCAAAGATGAGTGGGCCTCAATGGAAGCAAGCACTCCACCCTGCTCTAAAATCTGCATCCTTACTAACCCATTTGTTAACCTGTTAACATTTCTAGCCAATGGTCGCTCCTCAAACTGGATAGCTACTAGGCTCCATATACTAGAATTCTTCCTACTCAATGCATCAGCCACCACATTGGCCTTTCTGGTATGATAGAGAATAGTCAAGTCCTAATTCTTTAGAAGCTCAATTCATCTTCTTTGCCTCAAATTTGGATCCTACTAACTATAGATATATTGAAAATTATGATAGTCAGTAAAGATCTCTCAATAGACTCCATAAAGGTCATGAAGTCATAACTTTAACACAAACACAACCTCAGCTAACTCCAAATCATGGGTGAGGTAGTTCTTATCATGGACCTTCAACTGTCTAGAAGCATAAGCAATAACCTTCCCTTTTTGCATCAACACACCACCTAGCCCCACTCTTAAATCATCATAATAGACTATGAAATCAACACCTCCTCCGGTAATGTTAGAATAGGAGCTGAAGTGAACAATAACTTGAGATTTTGGAAGTGCTTCTCAGAATCATTGAACTAATGGATCACCACATTCTTCTGAGTAAGTCTAGTTAGTGAAGTTGTAATAGTGGAGAAACACTAAACAAAATGGCTATAATAACCACCCAAGACCATAAAACTATGAATATCTATAGCTGAGGTAGGCCTAGTCTAACCCTAAACAGCCTCAATCTTTGTCGTATCAACTCGATACCCTCCTTGGACACCATGTGCCCCAAGAATGCTACCAAAAACTTGCACTTGGAGAATTTGGAATATAGCTTCTCTTCCCTAACCCTCTGGAGCACAATCCTCAAATATCTCACATGGTCCTCCCCGGTCTTAGAATAGACCAAAATATCATCAATGAACACAATCACGAATGGGTCTAAATACGGCTGAAACACCCAATTCATCAACTCTATAAATGTTACAGGGGCATTAGTCAAACCAAAGGACATAACAAGAAGCTCATAATGGTCATACTTGTCCTAAAAGCTAACTTAGGAATATCTGATGGCCGAATTTGGAGCTAATGATACCCAGACCTCAAGTCAATCTTAGAAAATAATGTAGCTCCCTAAATTTAGTTAATCAAATCATCAATGCGAGAAAGTGAGTACTTATTCTTGACAGTTACTTTGTTCAACTGTTTATAATCAATACACATCCTCATAAATCCATCCTTCTTCTTACCAAACAGAATTGGAGAACGCCAAGGTGAAACACCGGGGCGAATAAAGCCCATACTCAACAGATCCTGAAGCTGCTCCTTTAGATCTTTCAACTCAACTAGAAACTCAACTAGAGTCATCCAATAGAGAATGATAGAAATGGGCTTGGTGCCCAACTCAAGGTCAATAGTAAAATTAATGTCCCAATCAGGAGGGACTCTACACAAATCAATAGGAAAATCATCTATGAACTCACAAACCACCAAAATAGACTCTATAGAAGGTGACTCTGCAGTAGTATCATGAATAAAATCTAAGTTAACCAAACACCCGTAATCAATCAACTTTTTGGCCCTTATATAAGATGTCACTTTACTAGGATGGGAACCCTTTGAACCAGTCAACTCAATCTTTGGACTACCTAGCATGACTAAGGTAATGGTCTTGGTAAAATAATCAAGAATAGCATGATAAGTAGATAGTTAATCCATAACAAGAATAAAATTTAAATCTACCATATCCAATATAATCATATATACCCAAGTCTCATAGACCGCCAAAGTAATAAGACAGGATTGGTACACCTGGTCTGCTATTAAGAGCTCTTCTACTAGGGCCGAAACATGAACAGTCACAAACACGGAATCACAAGACAACTTAAACCCCAAGAATAAATATGTAGATACATATGAATAAGTAGAGTAGGATCAAATAATATTGCAGGGTGATGGCAAATTGGAACAATTCCTATAATTGTAGCATCACAGGTCTCAACCTTAGGCCTGCCTAGAAAAGAATAACAATGAGTACCTCGACCTCTACTCGAAGAAACTTACCCCCTACCGCCTGAATAAATGGAAATATCACCTGCTCCCCAACCACTAGAATGTCTACCTCTATCCGTCAGACCTCTACCATGACCCCTAGTCTATGGGGATGAACCTCTGGCTAGTGGTGCCAAATCTCTAACCGGTGTTGCAGAATAGGATCTTTGGAGCCAGAATGAGTCTACCCAGGAAACTTTTAAATTAGATTATCTATAGGTCCACACCCATAGCAAGATCTTAGTATGGAAAACTATTGAGAAGGAGCAGGGGGAATGTTGTAACCTCTCCAACCCGTAGGCCTCTACCAAGAACCAGATGAACTCTATCATGAACTATAGGAATCACGAGGCCCTCATCCCCTATTTGAAGTTGGCAAGGCTGCATAAACCTCACGATGCTGAAATGAACTACCTCCTCTGACCATACCTCTTCCCCCTGATGAAGAACTTGAGTACTACCCCAAATTATGGACCATTTAAAGGTCCCCAACTCCTCTTGCTGCATCAACTCTTCCTCCTTGGTAACACTGACCACTGACTGGAAAGAAGCCCTATCTCTAGCTACCCAGAATATTGACTAATTGGTAAAATAAGCCAATCCTCTCATAAGTTGATTAACCTTCTCCTCCTCGGTAAGAAGTATGGTAGTAGCATGACAGGGAAACTGGCATAAGTGAACCTTATACTCTATAACTATCGTGGTGCCCTAACTAAAACTCTCAAATCTCAATCGACTCTCCACTCGAACACTCTAAGGAACAAACCGATCATCAAAAGTATCAGAGAATGACTCCAAAGTCATCTGAGGAGACCTAACTAGAAGGGATTCTGTAAAATTCCTCCACAACTACCTGACTGGCCCACGAAACTGGAGAGTAACATACCACACACCATGTGTATTTGATACACCTACAGTCTCTAGTAACTCTCTGCAAGTAGTAAGAAATTCATGTGCATCCTCGGTCTTCCCACCCTAAAACTATGGTGGGGTCATCTTTTAAAACCTCTTATACCTTTGTTGCTCATCATCAGTCAAGACAACTACTATTGGAACCTCAATAATTAAAGTTACTAGTGGCTACTGAACCTAAACCTGGGTCACAGGGGCCTACTGCTGATGTGGGAGCTAAACCCCAACTTGAGTATGTGAAATACCAAGAGTATCAGATGGGCTACCAGTCTGCCTCAAAGTCTCTAACATACCAAAAACTCTCAGTAGTATATCCTGAAGTAGTGGTGCTGCAACAGACTCATGTGGAACCTGCTCTTCTCTAGGCTCCAAAACTGGCTCGCGGGAGATACCCTAGTCATAATCACTCGTCGGTGCATCTCCTTGACCCTGACCTCTAGCTCGTCCTCCGTCACGGCCCCTACCCCTAGTAGGAGTCTCAAAATCAATATCTAAGGCATCCTCTCCTTCTCCTAAAGCAACGGTAGCACTGGTCCTCACCATATATCAAAAGGACACATGAATACATGGTACTTCAATAAACCTGATGCACGAATTGATTAGAATAAAGAAAAAGGGAATTTCTTGACAGTCTTTGTAGACTCTCAAGGATTAAAACCAAGCCTTAAGACTCTACTCGACCGAACTTGCACACATGTGAGACCTATGAACCTGGGGATCTGATACCAAATTATCATGACCAAAAATATGGGTGTAATGGCGCTCACCTAACCAACCAAGGCGAGTCAGCCCAAACCCAACAACTGAACAAATATAGATAAAGTGGGAGATAAACAGTCTAATAAGATATAAAAATGAAGAAGAAAATATCTACAATCATCCCAAGAACTGGTGTCACATGTACAAGCCTCTAAATACAAAATACTCAAATGGAATATAAGTCATAATGTCTATTCCTTAAATAGAACCAAATCATAGAATGAGATCCTCAAAGGTTTGTTGAAGACATAAGCAGCTACCTCCCAAGTGATCAAGAAACTCGATCCAATGAATAGAAGCCTAGTAGTATAGACCGGGCTCATAACCTACAAGTATGTATCAAGGGGTGAGCACCAAACAACTGGGTGCTCAGAGAAATGGAACTAACCTAACATAAAGCAATAAAGAATACAAGTAACTCTTTAAATTCCAACCACAATTTGCTAAACTACAACCCTGCCCTAAGTAAAGTCCCTGCACAATATAATGTATAAATCATAGTAATATACATATATATACTCATCATCTGGCATTATATGTCAATAATATGCAAGTATACAAGTAGATCGAACACTTACTCATAAATAGGGATAAGATAAGTATACAACATACAACAATATCAACCAGATATGATATGAGATGAAGTGACTGCCATGAAATGTGTATTATGCAATGCAACGTCAAATATAGTGATGCATGTCTATCCTATGATACACATCCGCTAATCAGATTTGGTTGTCTATCTCAATTAGAACCCATGGGGCTACACATGGACCATGTATCTACCGGAAACATTTCCCTTCTACAATAACTTTCATATCCAGCTAAAACTATTTCCCTTCAACTTTTCATTTAATTTATATCTTTTTCTAGCCATAACCATTTTTCTTTGGCTTTTCATCATCAATGGATCATCAAGCAACACATTATAATGGTAAATAGTCATTCTCAAGAAAATGGAATATGCAAGATCTCCATATATGTGTATCATGTATCTCCACAATTGAATTCGATTAATTCTCAAGTGTCCAATTATCACCACAGTCTCAATATAGCAATCATACCATAATATAGGCACCATCTTGCTATCAATATCTAATGACTCAAAAGATCACATACTTCAAAAATACACAATTAATTGAACGTTAATATACCACTATATGACAAATTTTCTATTCCATATATCATGATCAAGCCTATGATGATTTAATTCTACACCTAAAGTACATAATTTCATACACATATGAGCATACAAGGTCCATTCATGCTTAACAAAAGGTTAGAAGTCCACTTGCCTCAAGTAAAGTCCTAAATCAAGTCAAAATTGTTGGTTTCCCCCTCTTTTAGTACTCCAAATCACTACAATCTATTCACATATGGCATCACAATCACATAATAAATTTAATGATACTAAAATCAAGTAATTAGGAGGAAAATAATAAAATGGTCAAAACTCCTATGCTGGAAAACTTAGCGGGGATCTGAAAATAAATATATGAAAATGTTCTCCACGTAATAAGGAACTCAACGGTTAAAACAATTTCAAAAACGGAGTTAAGATGAGGGAGAAATCAACGATTCAAGTTTAAGAAATCTAACTCCAAAAATCACTAAATTCCACCATTAAAACACAAAATTAGAAGTTAAAAATATTAATTAATCAATAAAATCAATTAGATGAGTTAGAAAATAGTTACCCAATCACTTTGCCTTGAAAACGTTGAAAATCTTCTCTTAGAACGAACTTGAAAATGTCCAAAATGGTGAAAAGGGTTTACATCCCTACTTAAAGACACACTATCTAGGCATGAACAACACTCCATGAACGCGAAACATTATCCCCAAAAGCGAAGGCTAGAGGGGACCAGCACACCGTGAATGAAAAGGCATGGGAAACCTTACACACCACAAGTCCACTAACTCAAAACCCATTTCGCAAATGTGGAGGTCTAAATGAATTTTTCACTACCCAGATAGGGGGCCTAGATGTGACATGGCGAAAGAGGACCCGAAGACCCTCGATCAAGGCATCATATCATCATTACACGCATCATCGGTTCAGAAATGTAGAAGCTAAAGCATGTAGCACATAAGCTCTAGGGATTTAGGGACTTGGGACTCAAGCTATGGGGTCAATACGGGAAAAGGGAAAAGCATGCTTGCACATAGCACATAGTCACACATCGTGCTAAAAATTCAAGTCATTATAATAACATGGGAACATAAGCCATTATCATAACATGAGATCATGATCATAATTCAAGTGGAAATAACATCATATTACATATCCAAATATCCAACATACAAGTCAAACGTACAAGAGTAAGATTTTTCCAAAACATGCCTCTACATAGAAGAGCGGGGC
>JBCEWC010017992.1:0-12199 GCA_038996855.1 Solanum aculeatissimum
TAGTAAACTCAAAGCACTCTAGTGATGATATCCTATGAGTTTTCCTAATCCTGGTGACTAGCCATGGCATACAGGCATTTTATGCTCACACCTACACCTGATATAACACCTTTATGGTTAGCTCAGGTTGATAGTGCCGACAAAGAAGATTGGGCCTTGCTATCTCCCTCTCATTGTCTCAACATCAAACACTCCCTCTGCATATGATGTATATGATCACACTTATTGCATACATTGTTCCCTTCTAAACACTCCCCCATGTGAAGGTTACCATATTTCCCATAAGATAACTTCCCCCTACGACCTTGGGCCACAATTCCTTGGGATTAAGAAACTTGAGCTCAATAACTTGGGAGTCTCTGCTCTTTTTGGTCATACATGTTGTTTTGTTCTGGTGCACTCATTGTCGATGAATGCACAGCTCGAAGACCTCTTATGGAAAAAAGATCAATCCCCCTTACCTTACTTGTGCTAGCTAGACTCATGTTCTACTAACTTGGCTTTCTTACTTATATGTTCCTCCCTATCTTTTTTATTTTCCTCTTCAACTACTTGTGCATTTGCCATAAGTCTAAGATTTCCATGTTGAAATCAACAGTGAGGCCTTACACTTCTTCTTCACATGTTTTCCCAAGCTAGAGAAAAACTTCCTCATCATGGACCTCGCATCAAGAACCATCTTGGGAGCATACCTAGATAGATAAATAAACTTGAGGCCATATTCTTTAACAATCATCCCCTTCTTCTTAATATTTACAATCTCCTTAACCTTCACATCCCTCAACTCCCTAGGATAGAAATGATCAAGGAAGGCATTCTCTGATTTTTTCCACATCGCAAATTTAGCATGGTCACCTCGGTGGTCCTCCCATTGGTTAAACCAAACATTTGCTAAAACCTTCAACTAGTAATAAACAAGTTCAACCCTCTCAACCTCATTAGCATGCATAGCTCACATAACTTTCCACATTTCATCAATGAAATTTTGAGGGGCCTCCTCAACCTTAGACCCAGTGAAGACTGGTGGATTCATCCTCAAGAGGTTTCTAAGGTTTTCTGTAGCAGTCGGCTCTTGAAAGTAAGATCTAGGGCCTGGTGAAATTTGATTACTACTCTAGGCAGCCATAAGCTGAGTGAGCATGGTAATGGCTCCTCTGAAATTAACATCTGAAGTAGGGGTAGGTTGAACAGTCGGTGTCTGAAGAGCCCTAGCGGACCTGGATGGTCAACCCAAGCCTTTTGTCCCTATCTGAGGAGGCATCTTCGGTGGGGGTATCTCCATGTTTGAAGTTAAAGGATTCTTTTTTATGGTAGTGTGCTTAGGAGGCATGATCTGCAAACGGGTAATGCATGAGTTATCTAGGAACTTTCATAGAGTTAAACTCTATTGTACAAACTCAGAATGAAAAATAAGTTAGACAGTTCCTAATATATTATAGCCTCTAAATTATAAGTGTGGTGCACGAGACCCATAAGCAAGACTTTACTAGACATTGATTTATAAACACTCTAGGAATCTTGAACTCTATTCTTTGATACCAAGTTTGTCATTCCCAAGGAAGGTATCATAGATGTGGCTGACATTCAAAAAATATTGTTGGTCGCCAAGAAAACTACTTGGCTCGATCACTTATTCAATCAATAGCAGAAGACACAGTCATGAATATCTATAACATTTTAGTAGGCAAATTAATTTGTGATTAACAAAATAAAAAGTTTTAAAAAACTAACAATTCAAAACAACACACTATCACAAGAGTAGTTATAGAGAACAAATCTAAGAAACAAAAACATCAAGTTTAATCTTTCATTATCTATGAAGACTCTCTTTCTAAATATCTAGATGGTGTCAATAACAGGTTCATGGTTACCTCAAAGAAATAAAATAAATGCTAAACTGCCAAAAGAAGCATAAACGGATCCTTTGAGTGTAAAGAGGTCTCACGACAGTGTTTGGGATGAAATAAAATGTCAGTGGAGCACCTGATGATGATCTCTATCAGCTGTATCTGCATTATAAAATGATGAAGTTCCTAATTGCGTCAGTACATGAATTGTAAAGTTGTAAAATAGCTTGAAAATAACAAACTCAAGATATACTCAACTCAGATAACCAAACTCAATCAAATAACACAAGTTTAAAGTAAACTATGATTTAAAAAAGCTCATTCATAAGGGGCTCAGACCAATCATTTAGAGTACTAACATGACCTGTTTGGAAGATTCTCTAACTGATAACCATCACCTATGAGTTGGTAATGATACGGTGAAAAGATGTTGTTGCCTTATCTGTCCAATACTTTGCCAAGGTTAGGGATGAATCACTATCATTGGATCCACAATCAACTGTAATAACGAAGAATCCTACCACCTACATCCAAAAAGGTTAGTACACAAATAAAAATATACATAAGTGTAAGACAAGATATCCAACATAACCATTAGTACAAAATAATGAGGGATGTGAATACAATGCATGAGGTCACATCAAACTATATGCCAAGTGTCTCTCAAACTTGCCACCAGCCCGTGATCAAGGGGTATCACAATTTCTCATCCTTGCCACCTTCCCATGGTCAAGGGATTTATATAGTGTACATCTCACTCTTGCTTCCTGCTTGGGACAAGGGGTTGTATAAATGTAGAGCATATTTCCCTTGCCTCTTTCCTGGGTCAAGGGATAGTGTAATACAATGTAGAATAAATGCATATTAATGATACAAATCAAGGCATGATTATACATAATGGCGTCATGATAAGAACATTAATACATAGGGCTCATATAATCATGGAGAGTAAAATCAAGTGCCACAAATGTTGTTAGGATTTACAATAACATCTCGCATAATGATATCATATCAGTAATCAAGTATGTAACCAATACTAGACTTCACTGGTCCCCACAATATATACTCATCACAAATATTTCAAAATACAAGTGTTACAACAATGTCAGACCACACTCGTCCCCAAACTATACACATGATCATCAAAAGTATCTCATAAACCTTCAAGTTACCACAAAATTTCCCAATTAGTTTCACAAACCTCAAATTATCTCAATAATATCCCAAAAGATCTCAATTCACAAGATTTCATCTCAACTTATCAATAGAATCTCAATTTACTCAAATTTTGGCATAACCGAGATTATATTTCCATCACAATTCTAAAATATCAACCCATTTACTCATGATTCATTCTAGATCTTACAATTACCATATAAACATGTCTAATGACTCACATCCAGTCCCAAAAAGGTTAGCCGAACCTAACTCAATGCCGAAACTGTACTAGGACAAGTTTTCAACTAATTCAAACCTCCAAATGATTCCTGATCAATCAATCACTATCAAAAATATATACTACGTATCAAGAGATGTATTTCTATATCCATATTGGTATGAATTAGGTTTAGGGGTAAAATGGTAAAAATTAGGAATAAGATTCAAAGTTCTCAAATCTGAAAATTGACTTTAAAATCAGGTTCTACATGAAAAATGGCGTTCATGGATGAAAATTCCATTGAAATTGTGTTCAAATCAAAGGAGAAATCATCATTTGATGTTTTGAAATCATAAACTAAAACTCCTCAATTTTGGACATTCAAAATAATGAAATTCAAGATAGAATCAAGATGTAAATCATGGAAATTAGTTAAAAAGATATTAGAAACATTCCCAAGATAATTCTCCAAAAATCTCCTTAAAAAATTTCCCCAAAAGCTTGAAATGTTTGAAAATGGAGGCTCACGGGTTTAACACTGTCCAGGTACCAAATAGACTCCTCGAACGTAGGTTGGGTCCTATGAACGCAGAGGGGAACAGGTCCTATACCTCTGCGAACGCAGAGGTCAAATCTGTCAACGCAGAGAAGAGATGAGGGAATACGGGCTAGTACTCAAGGAACACAGAGAAGTAACTAACCACACCTCCAAGAATGCAGAGACTCTTCAGCGAATGCAGAGAAGAAAATATATATATACACCAGAACCAAATATATCAACAGTCCATAAAACTCGAAATAACCCCTTGAAACTTATCTAGAGTAAACATTACACAAACCAAATATGTATCCCTACCACAAACAATGATGTGGACTCAATGGAATCATCAAAAATCAATTTCACGTTCTACTCACCAAAACTATCCATGCAACTCATATACACTAGTTTAAAACTCAAAATACAAAAACTGCCCTCGTCAACTCTGAAAAATATTATGAGATCATTTATAGCGTTAGTTTCACCATTTAGAACTATTGGAACTATCTAAATTTTGATCTAAGCTTCCAAACTCCGAATGTTGACTAAAGTCAAACTTTGATTTCAAATACAAGTAAAATACAACTTTAGACCTAAAAACCTCATTTTAACTTCGAATTCAGTTCTGTGACTTCTCATAGACCATTTTTGACGTTTCGGAGCTAATGGAGTCAACGAATCTCTGATCTGACATCCAAAACTCAGAATCTCAGCCATTCCACCGTAGCATGGTCAAGGGGTGATACAAATGCAATGTGAGATGAATGTATGTAAATGACACAAATCGAGGTATATAGTAGCTTCCTGATAAGAATAGTGGTTCATAACCATCATAGAATCTAGGTCAATAACAACAAGTGCCACAATTGGTACCCTGAACCGTCATCATGTCTCAAATTATCATATTGTTACCAATAATCAAGTGTACCAAAGATACCGGACATCACACGTCCCAAGGTATACACATCATTCCCATAAATATCTAAATAACCATAAATTTTCCACAAAAGATTCCAAATAATATCACAAGTGTAATATTATTATTACAATAACATAAAAATAGCTCAAATCTCAAGAATACATCTTAATTCACCAACAGAATCACAACTTACTCAAATTCCAATATAACTGATATCACACATTTCTCAAAATACTATCATATTAGTATAATTACTCGAGAAACATTCTAAAACATGCAATCATCACATATACATATCCAATTACTTAAGTGTAGTCCCAAAGAGGTTAGCTAAACCTATCTCGATGACGAAACCGCACTCGGACAAGCTTTTAATCAACCCAAGTTTCCAAACAATCACTGAATCAATCAATTGCTATAAAAATTAGATAGTACATGTCAAGAGATGAATTTCGATACGTATATTGGTACGAATTAGACTTAGGGGAAAAATGGTCAAAATTAGGGATAAAATTCAAAGTTCTTAAATCTACAAATTGACTTGAAATTATGAATATATGCGAGTAAAGGAATTTGTAGGTGAAAATTGAGTTCAAACCGAAGGAGAAATTATTAATATAACTTTCCACATCATAAACTAAAAATCCCCATTATTTGATATTCAAAATCATGAAATTCAAAACAAAATTAAGATAAGAATCATGGAAATTAATCAAAATGATGTAAGAAATGCTTACCCAAATGTTTTCCACAAGAGGTCTCGTCAAAAATCGCCTCCCATAGATTGAAATATTGAAAAATGGTGATTTTCGGAATTAAAACACTATTCAGGCGAAATGTACTTCGCGAATGTGGAAGTACATCTACGAACGTGGAGGTCAACTCTATTGACTTCTCCATAAATGTGCCTATTCATACTCGAACGCGAATCACAAAAGCCATAAGCTCTGCGAACGCAGAGAAGAAACTTGGCTGCACTAGATCAGGAAATATCAGCTATGGTCAAAACTCATAATGGACCCTCGGGATTCATTCGCAACCCAAATTTCACAAACTAGACATGCATCCATACTAGAAAGGGTGATCTGGACTAAATGGAATAATTAGAATTTTATTTCGATGTCTCCTCAACACAATTACCAATGCAACTCAAATAAACTAGTTCAAAACTTAAAATGCCAAACTGCACTAAAAAACTCCAAAAATTATGACGAGACCATTTCTAGCATTAGTTTCACCATTCAGAACTACTGGAACTGTCAGAATTCCGATCTGAACTTCTGAACTTTGAAGGTTGACCAAAGTCATACTTTTGTTCCAAGAATAACTAAAAATGCAACTTTGGGTCCAAAATCTTTATTTTAATTCTGAATTTAGTTCTGCAACTTATCATAGACCAGATTCAACATTTCGAAGCTAATGGAATCAACAAATTTTCGATTCGACACTTGAAACTCAGAATTGTATAAAAACTCATTTTTAAAAACTTACGCTTCCAAAAATGTCAAAACTCATATTTTCCACTTTTAAAACATAATATATCAGTTCCAACAATATAAATAGTTTAAAATAGGTCCAAAGAAACTTATGAAAGGGCAAAATGGTAATTTTCATAAATAAGCTAAAAAATGTCCAACCAAGTTATTACATCATAATTGTCACCTTTCTCAGACATAGCAGGTAAACCCCAGCGTCAGGTAAGGATAGAAGGTGCACAATGACTAACAACTATATACAAAAGGGTCTATGCTGCAGAACAATATAAGGCCATGCCCAACTAATACTAAGTATATAACAATCTAGTCAATCGCAAGTACTCAGAGTAAACATGGGCAATTATAGTTATATCATAAGTATTCAAAACAATCAAGCCTAGTAGAGTCATATTTATACCTGAATCAAGCCATAATATGTACATAATCAACTGACAACCTCACAGCCAACATATCTCAGTAGCATCAGCCTACACATTCACACAGATAAGAGTTTGGCCTGAATACATACTTGTCACAGGGCATTAACCCATATCCAACCTCTACTAGGCCTTCCTGTAGTTCAGCCATTCCAGAACCTAGCGATTATTAACGCTTCAACTAATACAATTATCAATCTAGGGGGTACGACTCCACAATAACTCATACTACGTATCCAGAGCATAACAAGAAATATACAACACATATTCCATAGCTCAACCCATAAACAAAACATTTCTACACATTCCAGCTCAAAGACACATAGATTTCAACTCATTCTAAGGTTTAAAGAGGCCTCACATACATAGAAGGTGATCCCTTGCAATCTTTGTCAGTCCGCTCGAAATTTCCCCTTCCTAATAGCCTCCAGACTTAACTCGGCTGTAAAAATATGAATCAAAGGGTTAACACGAGCAATTTGACTGTGAAATCTCAAGAAAAGGGTTAAAGTATATCAATTGTGCATAAAATAGGGAAAAATATGGCCCACACCTAAAATCCGGAACAAACCCAAATCTATAGAAAGAAATTGAGCAAAAATGAGATCCCATAAGACACAAAAATGACTCAAAAATGTGGTTACATTTCTTATCAAAAATTATTTTTTACAAAACTTTCTCAGTAAGTTTTTACAGAAATACACACTAATTTTTAGAAACAAAACATACCATAGCGTTCCTCTCGAAAAATATAATAACATAGATCCAAATTTTACATAATTTTGTTGAGAATCAACCAAGATATCATAATGTAATGTTATCACACATTTTCGATGCATAACTAATGAAAAACAAGGATTTTACATTGAAATAAGTGTCAAAACTAGAATCTGACACCTCTATGATGTTCCTCACAAAATATCGTACAATGTAGCCTTATGAGTTTCTAAAGTTAGAGTTACTAATTGAAAATTACGTTGGGGTGAATTTTCTTTCTCCTTTCTCCTCGCGACCAACTCTTTATATAGTTGGTCGCACCACCCCACAAAGGCCTCCGCGAACATAGGCCTTGGTGTTGCAAATGCAGTTCCTTGGCATGGCCTGGCCTTGTGAATGCTCCCAAGGCCCTTAGAACGTGGAGGGTTACTTTTATGGTGTTGGACCATCTATCTTTAACCGCCCCCTCCCCCGAGGCATTCTTGGGCCATTCGATGTCAGTTTTTCATAAGTAAATCGTGCAACCACATGGATTTCGATATTTTGGATCCAAAGGTATGATGGGAATTTCCAATGCAGTATCCTATGGGAAAATGAGGGTTCCACTTCTTTCCGGCTAATTTTAGGTAAAAGAATAGAGGGAGTCAAAATGCACCAATAAGTCCCCGCCATCTGACAAAAGGTATTCTAGGCTATATTCGATATTTCAGAGCTAACAACGCCATAATATTCTCATTTCAAGAATGTTTAGCTAGGGTTTTTTATATAGAAAATCACTTTTTAGATTGTGGTTGAACTTATTTTGCAACTTTTGACTTAAATCCACACTGGGGCCTTCCAACCTTAGACCAACCATGCTCCTATCCTAATTCGGCCATTTTGGAACTTATGGAACCATCATAATCCTATTCCAAGGCTGTTTGCAAAAGGACTTTACTAGAACACTCACTTTCACGGTCAAAACTTTCCATTAACTCGAAAAAGCACATAAATCACAACCAAAACCACCAACAAACATCCCATTAGTCCCGACAAGTCACAAATGGCTCAAGGTTATACACAAGCTCAAATTAATAGAATACCTACAAAAACATAGAAATGACCCAGACAGTCATTACAACCCGTTGTTGATTATTATATCAAAAACTGTGTGAGTAACCATTCTCTTTAATGGAAAATCATAAATTTACCAATACCTATATAGTTTGGTCGTACCACCATCTCATAGTTTCTTATTAGCTATACATTATCATTATAATGTATCTCATTACTTAATCAATGATAAAAATAACCAAGTCATATAAAATTTGATATTTGAATAAATATCTATTAACTCAACCCGACAGTATTAATCTCCTCAAATCACTAACCTCATGACAAATAGAAACATAGTTCAGAAACAACTAAAGCATCAAATCTTCAAAACTCAGTCCAATAGTTAAAATAATTATGAAACATAGAAACACGATTTAGAAACAACTAAAGCATTGAATTTCCATAAACTAAACCCAATAGTTAATATAATGTTTATAAATCGAACATAATTTAGCAAAAAACATTGAGTCCCCATGAACTTAACCAATAGCTAAAATAATTATGACAATTAGAAACACAATTTAGCACAACTAACGCATTGAGTCCCCATAAACTCAATCCAATAGTTAAAAAAATTATGATAAGTAGGACATAATTTAGCAACAACTAAAGCATTGAGTCCTCATAAATTCAATTCAATAGTTAAAACATCACGATCTTATGTATAACATAGCCCAAACTTTTAGACTCAAGCCTTAATTTAACAAATATATAAAATCACATTAAGGCATTTAACATAATCTCAAGACCAAATCCAGCAATGCATAGACAAGAACTCTGGATCATATTATTTAAAACCCGTTAAGGAATTTTTTCAATACAATAATTTTGCTATTATGCAACAATGTTTTCTAAGATGGTTTCCAATCAAGCTTGACTCCGAATAATGCAAACTTGGTGATATTGGAAAGAAGACTGGTAGATATTTAATTTGATAGATTATTGGACACCTGATTCACTATAGGCTCGAAATTATGGTCATTTGAAGTTGACCTTAGTTTAAACTTATCTCTGAAACTAAATCTGTATGGCACTTCAAAATATCTTTGTGACAGGGACATTGTATGATCTAAATTCACAACTAATGCACTTGTATATTAAGAAATTTATCCTAAACCTATAACTAATGAGATTTATACACCCTTATTGCAAACATTTTCAATAACAATGGAATAGGACGTTACACATGACAACCTAATCTAATCCGACTTTCTTTCCAAAAGTTAGCATTATCACTCCTTGGTTCCCTCTATACAGTATGTTCTATAATATATCTTTATTTTGTCCTCAATTTCCATAACTAAGAACCCCTATTCAATTGTAACAAAGTAGGGGGTTGCTTCTTACAATATTTTTCCACGTGAAATTAGACAACGAATGAGTTTATATTCAAGTTTTGTTCTTTTGAGTAATTGTCATTTATAAATGAGTGTTTATGATTTAGGAGTAATTTTCTAGGAAGAGTAATATATGGATAAACTACTTCATCAGTAGCAGTTACATTATTGGTTTCTTATTTTGTTAATTCTTTTTAATTTTGAAGATATTAAAATTTTTGACTTTAACTTATATTTCATTTCAAATTTTTGAACATTCATTTTTAACACAATAATATCAAAAGTAATTGACTTCTTCTAGGGGTTATATATTTGAAGATAACGATGGAAAGAAAACAAAATCCATGATTTTTATGGATACAAAAAATTTTATTATTTTTTAGGGTTGCCATTTGTGTTTCTTCCACATAATATAGATTAAAATTATTTTAAAATTTTTAAATATAAAACTAAAAGATTGAGCATTTATGTGGTGATGTCGTTATTTTTTCAAATTACATATTTAAATTATTTTAAATTAATTTTAAAATATTAAACAATCAAGTATTATAGTTTTTAAATTTTTTTAAATTGTTAAAAATTGTGAAATTTTATGGTGCATTCCTGTGGCACATTTCGACTGTCCTATTATACATAATGAGATTATAATTGACCACTATAATGTATAAGCATGAAAATTATGCTTGTTATTTCTGTGTATCAAATGCATTTATTCAAAAAATTATGTTTTCAATGATGACATCTAGCGTGAATAAGGTTGGTAAATAATTTTTAGTGTGAGCATGATTGGTAAAAATTTTTGTGGTGTGAAGAGAGTTGATAATAAAGTTATTATAGGTGTGAATAAGGCTGATAAAATAATTTAGCTTCATCATTATGTCAGCTATTGGTACTGCTAAATAATGTGACAGAAAATGATAAAATTATTGGTGTTAAGAAATGTGTTCAAAGTATGAATTCCTAGAAAACTGTGCTAAAAGATGTTAAAGTCAAAATAGAGCTCACCTAAGTCTGGTGAACTTCTCTAATCTTCTCTTTTGTGACATATATAATGCTAAATAATGTGATAGAAAATAACAAAATTATTGGTGTTAAGAAATGTGTTGGAAGTGTGGATTCCTAAAAAAAAGTGCTAAAAGATGTTAACGCCAAAATAGAGTTCACCTAAGTCGTGTGAACTTTTGTAATTTTCTTTTTCTTTTTTTATATATGCAAACATAAAAATACCCACTTATGAGCATTGATATTCCTTTAATACTGAAAAAGTTTATACGGTAAATGTTGTGCAACGAATTCTTCTATTCTCTTATAGTTTGACAACAAAAGTGAATATGGAAAAGGGTTTCTTCTAGGTTTTCAACCCTATAACCAGTGCTAAACGGATGGTACGTATACTTCCTCCTCGTAATATTTTATATTTTGATTTTTTTTATTTTTTTCTTTTTTTGGAGATGCGCAGTGGAGGTAGGGAGGGGAAGGCCTCGATAAAATTTAAATTTGCTAAACATACATATAAATGAACTTAGATTTTATGGTCTTTTATAATATTTTAAATGTATTTTTTTCCTCATTCTTTTAATATAAATTAAGTAGTATTTCATTTATGTTTCTTTTTCTTTAATTTTTCAATTAATATAGTTTAAAACTATGGATTGCGAATAAGGCGAGAGATAGTTAAAAGAGGAGAGATCTCATTGTATGATTCAAGTAAATTTTAGACAAACATTTGGTACATGTTGAATCTTCTAATATTATATAGATTTATCTCAGTCAGTTGATGCTATAAATTGAATATATTATTTTCAAATAACCATATTATGAGTGTTTAAGTAAGCAGTCATTCAACAGATTTTTGAGAATACCTCGAATAGTTACATTCTTGAATTTTAATCACAAAAGTTCTAAATTTTGAGTTTATTTGAAAAGAAATTTCTTCTGATATAGGTAATGTTTATGATATAGTCCATATAATTTTAGGAAATTAGTATTGTTTTCTATATTTTTTTCAAAATTAAAGTTCTTTTTTTCTTCACAGAAAATTCTCACAGGTTATGCAAATTACAAGAATGGAAAGATTCCTACTAAAGTTTCCCTGAAGGATCGGTTTGGAAATATGTGGCTTATAAGTGTTGTCAAACAAGGAAGAGATTTTTATTTTCAGTATGGATGGGAGAAATTCATTGAAGATAACACTCTAGAGTTTGGAGACTTTTTAATATTTGATAATGATGAAAAAGGAACATTTGAATTTAAACTACTTGGAAGAAATGAATGTGTAAAGAAAGAAGTTGGAGGTAAAACGAAAGAGAAAGAAATGAATGTTGAACATAGAAAGAGTGCAGAGACAAAAGGAAAGTCTTGGACCAGTGATAGTAGCAGTGGTTCTTCTGAAGATGATAGTACCAAGGATTACATGGTAGAAGAAGACGATGTTGAAGAAGAGGTAGAAAAGGAAG
>JBCEWC010017993.1:0-12199 GCA_038996855.1 Solanum aculeatissimum
CTAAAATCAGCGAAACTATACATGACTATACAATATATTTTGTCAAAAGTTATAAAAAGTGTACGCTACTATACAATGTATATTACTTATAATGAGTTATACACTAAATATATATTATGATACACAAATATACACTGATTATACATGCCTATACAACGAGGGCTAATTTTTTTGTAATTTTTTAAGTTTAGTGTCTCTCGGTGTAATTTTCCCGTAAAAAAATGATCATAAAATAAATATATGACTTGTTTTTTAGCAATTTGACGTAATACAATGAAACAATGTGATATGATGAAACAAGCAAGTTGGTTATAAATGGCATGGTGCTTTTGAAAACTAGAGTGAAATCGATATGGAATTGTAAAAATGATGAACATATTTATTTATCTAGTTTTACAATACTCACCTAATTTAATAAAATATATTTCATGAAGACATAATGTCACCCCCGAAATGAACACTATAATATGACGACTAAATCAACATGAAGTGAACAAAATATTTGTTGAGCATCTAACCTCAACAAAATGCAATATTTGGTCTCATATTCTAATTTACTTCCTTGATGATAGGTTTATAGATTGAAAATCAAGTAAAATACATGATTTACGAGTATTGATATAGTGGCAAGTAATGTTAAATTAATAATATTTAATATTTATGAAGGGGTAAAGTAGTAAATTATTATAAGCTTAATAGGTTATCGGTATATCCAAAAATTCAAACTAAAAATCAAAACCGAATCGATAACTTGATTTTTTTTTTGTAAAAACACATTAACCTAATAACCCAATAACATTTTTTCGACTCGATTTATTGATCGATTTGATTTTTGCACACCCCTAATTTTGAAAATATATGAAAGTCTAAGTTTTATTTAGTCACATAATATAAAAAATTTAAGTTTTATTTTTTTATAAATATGAAAAAACATCATAAATTATAAATATCATCAAAATTTTATTACTCTTTCTATTTCATTTTATATGATATTTGATTTGACATGGTGTTTAAGAAAAAAAGTACTAAATCGTTTTAAATTTATGATCTAAAATAATTCTGCAATATTTTTGTGGTTGTAAAAAGGAGAATGTTAAAATTAAAATGTTTTTTCTTTTTTTAATTGATTAAAAAGAAAATGGTACCACATAAAAAAGGAAACGATATCACATAAAATGAGACAGAAGAAGTAATTATTATCTAATTTTACCAAATGAAATGAAACATAACTCATAAAACAAGATATTGGAATATTCTAACATATTGATAAAAATACATATTTCTATGTTATTTTTATAAGTGTTTGTGATTACTAATTTTTAAATATATATACCTTTTACAAAAATTTACTAGTCAATAATAATAATAATTAGGTGTTTTTAAATATAATTTTTTTCAAATGATATAGACAATACTTTCACTCCAAATATGACATTTTAAAAAAAATATTATTTAACTAACATATTATTTTTCATATAAAGCTATTAATTAAATCTCTAATATTCGTAATTACTTTTAAATGTAATATAACATTTAAAAATATATATTATTTAATACATACTACTTTCACCACAAATTAATAATATTTTTAATTTTTAAATATAATATAACATTTTAAAAATATATATTATTTAATACATACTACTTTCACCACGAATTAATAATTTTTTTAAAAAAGAAATTATCACTTTATGTGATATATTGATATTATTGATTTTCACTATGAAAAATGCATAAAGCTTAAATGATAAGATGAAAATTTTAATTTAAAAATACAATACATAACATAATAATTTAAATACAAGACAATAATAATAACTTTAAAAATCACAACAAATAATTTAGTAATATAGTAGATCATTTTCAAATTTAACAATATTAAAAAAAACGGAAAAGGGTCAAAATTGCCCCTGAACTAAGCAAAATAGACCACTTATACCCTCCGTTTAATTTTTGGGCCAAAAATACCCCTGCCGTTATCTTAAAAGACCACAAATACCCCTCAAGGGTTAACAACACACATGTGGCAAGTCATGTGGCACTAATTCCACCACCTAAGTTGCCAATATTTTTTAATTATTTTTTATTTATTTCTTTAATAAAAAGCCTAATTTTATATAATATCCTAGTTGGCAGATTAGGTGGCGGAATTAGTGTCACATGGCTTGCCACATGTGTGTTGTTGTATTTGTGGTCTCTTAAGATAATGGCAGGGATATTTTTGGTCCAAAAATCTAACGGAGGGCATAAGTAGTCTATTTTGCATTGTTCAGAGGCAATTTTGACCCTTTTCCGTAAAAAAAAAATTAGCATATGATCCAAAAAAATTGTTGTGATTGCGATTGTACGTCTTGATTTCTTTTTTCAATTATTAGTAGTTGTTTTTTAGAAATTTAGAATAAAATATAATTTCACATTAAGTAAAGAATTTTTAAAAAAAAAAATTATATTACATGAAAATTACATAGGGTGAATTGACCAAAGAGCCCTTGCACCTTTCAAAGAATAAGATGCCAAGCAAAAGATCTCTCAACTCCTTACTGTGATTTATGAGTTGTTGAACTTTGTGAAAGTGAAGTATGTGGGGCGGGACGGGTTGAAAATGGAAAAAGTCATCAGGGGCGGGGCGGTTTCAAAAATTTGCGGGTTGAGCTCAACCCGCCCCGCACCCGTCCCATTGTCATCCCTAGTCATTTCACAGAAATTGTCCAGTAGACTTATATACATGTCATCAGACACAAATCCTGCTTATATATGTTTACAAATAGATGATTTTTTGTACAAGAACGACCATTATGAAGTGATTTCGACTACAATCATGGTCAACTGTGAGCCATAGCTCTTCTAACGGGACGTTACATCAGAGGCCAGAGCAAGAAGAAAGTAAGCTCAAGAAGAACAACTTTTCATATTAATAGAAAGTCACACAGTACACAAGATGAACTCATACAGATGACATCGTTCATGGATGAGCAACTATACATCTGTCCACGACGAGGTACATTATTTAGTCGTTAGTTACTGGACATAAAGTATACGTCAAGTTGTATAGCTCTGAGATGATGTTTTCACATTGAACTCCTACCTGAAAACTGGCACTGGGACAGCCATAAGTCTATATGTTCAACAATCATTTCCCTTACTTTACGAACTGCATCAGGAGAACTGCAGTTTTTAGCATCACCTGTGATATGAAAGAAACAATGAAATGCATCATGGTTCATTGCTTCAAAAGAAAGAACTTCACGAAGCATCATTTCTGAGACACGTTGACGATCAACTGTTGTTGTGAGATTGTTCACATACAATTTTAAGAAAAAAAGTGCGGATGTTCTGCCATTGCTAAGTATGAAAAGGTCGGAGAAATTATACCTTCCGGATCAGTAGACACTCCACTTGTAAAGTACTGATAGGATTAAACAAATTACAAACTAAAGAAAGAAAAACATGTCAGCTGAACTTTGGTCATTGAGCTTTTTTAACAAGTCAAAATGCTTTATTAATCAACAGATATGGTTCAAAGTTTACAACAAGTGTATCTGGAACAACCACATTCTACTAGCAAACACCTCTACCAATTATTTATAACAAAAGATATCCTTTTAGTATGGTAGAATAAAGCAAGAGCAAGCTTTTTATGCTCCTCAAATCCCTCTGAATGCCTTAAACAATCGAATTCCTTTTCTTCCTTCCCAAATTGACCAAAAAGATAAGACAACGAAGTTACTTTCGACTCTATTTTTCTTCACCTTTACAAATCTCTTTAGCTTCAACGTTGCAATTACTCTGCCATGAGAACACCCAACTTGATGTCAAATAACAAGGTCAAAGCTGTGAAGGTATTTGTGATTGCACTTAATTACGGCTTGCAGGGGAGAATCTACCAGGGTGGGAGGGGAATTGTAATTCATTCTACTTCTTGAGGTATAATGACAGATCAAGAGGCTCGACTAGAAGGAATAGGTAGAGAAATTTTGTGTTATATTTGAGAATCCTTTATAATATCCAAATTGGATACGCAACTTCCTATTTGTGAAGGAAAAAAAGGGAGGGGGGTTGTCTAATATCTTTCGCATTAGTTGAAACCTCAAAGGAATTTTGCTTTATACCGATTCTGCCAGGATATAGAGTCAAAATTGAAGTCCTTATGATTCAACAAAAGGGCATATAACTTATCGACTACACAACAAAGATTTGAAGGATTAGATTTTCAATTTCACCATTCCTTTCGTGGGAATACAATTCGAGATGAAAAATTTCAACAAACTTATTTTCTTCCAAGAAATAGATACAGAATTAAGATAAGGAATAAGAAATATGAAAATAAGAGCTTCCGTTCGTAAAATTTATGAAAAATGTCTACTAATCCATAGGCGGGGGCGCATTATAGTAATTTGTTCTAACCCGAGAGCCGATGTACAAATAAAGAATCTATTTTGACATGAAATGGATATATCCATATATCTCTGACTCATATTTACGAGATGATAAAATATGGCAAAAACTATACCGAAAATTAGTTCGCATCAGAATGGATTGTATTGGTTCACGTAGAATACCAAAGGAAGTTATTCATGTTCAAGCAAGTTTCAATAATACCATTGTCACTGTTACAGATGTACGGGATTGAGTAGCGTTTTGGTCCTCAGTTGGTACTTTTGGATCCAAAGGTACGAAAGAGGAACATCGTTTGCTACTCAAACCGCAGCAGCAAACGCTATCTGTATAGTAGTGGATCAAGGTAAGCAATAAGCAGAAGTCATGATAAAGGGTCCCAGTCTCGGAAGAGATGCAACATTACGAGTTATTCGACGAAGTGGTATACTATTAACTTTCGTATGGGATGTAACTCTGATGGCACATAATGGTTGTAGACATTCGAAAAAAGACGCGTGTAGAACTGAACATTGAAGAAATCTCAAGAGAAATAAGAGATCTGATGATCTAATCAAATAATAGTGCTATGGTTCGAGAGAAAGTAACAGTATCTACTTAGACACTATGGTGGAAGTGCATTGAATCAAGAACAAACAGTAAACACCTTTATTATGGATGTTTTATTCTGTCTCCACTTATGAAAAGGCCAAGCCGACACAATAGGCATTGCAATGCGAAAAGCTTTACTTGGGGAAATAGAAGTAACATGTATCACACATGTAAAGTCTGAGAAAGACCCATATGAATATTCTACCATAACGGGCATTCAATAATTGGTACATGAAATTTTAATGAATTTCAAAGAAATTAGATTGAGAAGTAATTTATATGGAACCTCTGACGCATCTATTTGTGTCAAGGGTCCTGGATATGTAACTGCTCAAGATATCATCTAGCCACCTTATGTGGAAATCGTTGATAATACACAACATATAGCTAGTTTAACGAAACCAATTGATTTTTGTATAGGATTACAAATAGAGAGAATTGCAAGGAGGTCACGGGTTCAAGCCCTTGAAATAGTCTCCGGCAGAAATGCAAGGTAAGGCTGAGTACAATAGACCCTTGTGGTCGGGCCCTTCCAGGGACCCTGTGCATAGCGGGAGCTTTAGTGCACCAGACTTGCAACCTTTATTACAAATAGAGAGAAATCGTGGATATCTTATAAAAAGGCAACATATCCTATCAATGTTGTATTCATGCCTATTCGAAACGTGAATCATAGTATTCATTATTATGGGAATGGGAATGAAAAACAAGAGATAGTTTTTATCGAAATATGGACAAACAGAAGTTTAACTCCAAAAGAAGCACTTTATGAAGCATCCCAAAATTTAATTAATTTATTTCCTTTTTACATATGGAGAAAAAAAACTTATATTGATAGGACAATCAACACACGATTCCTTTATCCCCTTTTACCTTCATGATAAATTGGCTAAACTCAAAAAACAAAAACAAAACGGCATTGGAATCGATTTTTATTGACCAATCAGAATTGTCTTCCATGAGCTATAATTGTCTCAAAATATCCAATAAATATACATTATTGGACCTTTTGAATAACAACCAAGAAGATCTTATGAAAGTTGAATATTTTCATAGGCACTGTACAAAAGTATTTGAAATACAGGAAAGAAATATCATTCAGGTAAGACTTCCAAAGGAGTTGCAAATGGATCCGCCAGTTCACCAATAAACGGCTAAGCCTACATTACATGCAATAGTACCTAGAATTATTATGAGAAAAATATATCAAAAAAATCATTGGGCCATGCAGGCTCGCCATAATAATTATGACCCATACCCTTAGCCAATTTAGTTCTTAATATAGGATCATTCAAGTCAGATTTTTTTGTTATTGGGATAGGTGAATTCTTATAGATTCATCCCCCAAGGGAACTGGACATGATAATTTTTAATCATTCAGCTTGAGCAAAAATAAAAAGAACCAAACGAATCCATATATCCATATAAAATATATACATGGTACCTGTATTTACGCATACACATATATGATATAGAAATGGTTCGATGTAAGAAAAATTTGACTGAATTCTTTTTTATGGAGTTGCAACTATCCATAACAAAACAAAAAATTTTGTTCTTACAAGTAAGTACTCAAGACTCAAGTAGGCTTACAAATCAAATCTTTTATTTCTATTGAGATTTCTTCAATGTTCAGATCTACAAATGTCTTTTTTTCGGACGTCTACCGCCATTATGTGGTATCGGAGTTACATCCCGTACGAAAGTTAATATTATACCACTTCGACGAATAGCTCGTACTGTTGCATCTCTTTCGAGACCGGGACCTTTTATCATGATTCTGCTCGTTGCATACCTTGATCCATTACTGTACAGATAGCGTTTGCTGCTACGATTTGAGCAGCAAACAGTGTTCCTCTTCTCGTATCTTTGAATCCAGAAGTACCAGTTGAGGTCTAAGAAACTACTCGACCTCGTACATATATAACAGTGACAATGGTATTATTGAAACTTGCTTGAACATGAATAACTCCCTTTGGTATTCTACGTGCACCTTTACGTGAACCAATACATCCATTCCAACGTAAACTAATTTTTGGTATAGCTTTTGCCATATTTTATCATTTCGTAAATATAAGTCAGAGATATATGGATATACCTATTTTCACATCAAAATAGATTCTTTATTTGTACATTGGCTCTTCTAGCAAATCTGATTAGCCCTGTCTTTGTTTATGTCTCGGGTTAGAACAAATTACTATAATGCGCCCCTACCTACGGATTAATCGACATTTTTCAGAAATTTTGCGAACGGTAGCTCTTATTTTTATGTTCTTATTCGTTATCTTAATTTTGAATCTATTTCTTGGAAGAAAATGAGTTTCTTAAAAAATTTCATCATGAATTGTATTCCCACCAAAGGAATGGTGACGTTGAAAACTTAATCCTTCAAATCTTTGTTGTGGAGTCGATAAATTATATGCCCTTTGGTTGAATCACAAGAACTTACTTCAATTTTGACCCTGTCTCCTAGCAGTATCGATATAAAACAAAGTTCTTATGAGGTCTCAACTAATGCGAAAGATATTAGACACCCCTCCCCCCTTTTGTTTTCTTTTTCACAAATTTCACAAATAGGAAGTTTCGAATCCAATTTGGATATTATAAAAGGATTACCAGATATAACACAAAATTTCTCCACCTATTTCGGTCGAAAAATTACACTGTAGGTATAAAATCAAATTTGAATATTATGTTTATATAATACATGATGAACCGTGTCAACACAGTGGAAAGGTGTAGCTCAATGGTTCAAGGGGTTCAGTTTCTGCTGAAGGTCGTGAGTCCAATACTAGTTCACACCTATTCTTTTTAAATTTTGTCCTTTCTCGCTTCTTTTTCAGTTTTAATAGGCAATTGGGCTTTGTCCTTATGCAGTCCAAATGAGCATTTGGGCCTGCAGTAGACATAAACTAATTAGAGTATTTTTTGTTTTAGTTTAACTCATTTGTATATATATATTTATTATATATACTTAATAGTTAATCTTTTTCTATTTTCCAAAAAATAAATATTGGGTCTTAAAATGTTATATACAGATTTTTTGCATGATCGAAATTAAATTTTTTTTATTCTCTCTCTTTCAATACTCTCATAACTAGTTTAAAGCGTTAACTAAATACTCTCATAACGTATCTCCTTTTATACGTTCTGTCATGCTTGTTCAAAACTTTTTTATATTATACTAATTTTACATATAAAAATTCTTGTATTTTGTTAACTTTTATGATTTATTTTATCAATTTATATAGATTATTTTTTAAAAATATATTTTTACCATTAAACATATATTAATATTGATATTGTTCAAAAAAAATTTAATTTTTTTTTATCAAGTACTAAATATATATTATAATATTAATAATTCAATCTTTACATCTTTTAGAATAAAGTAGGACACTACAAAGTGAAAGTAAAAAAAAAAGACACGATATTTTTAAAAAAGGATACGATGACACACAATAAAAACGGAACGAAATGTTAAAAGGGTATGATAAGGTGGGTAAAATTTAATGGACACCGCACTTTTCTTTTCATCCTACAATTTTTTCGTATTTATTTCTTCATATTTTGAACCCCTTGAATTAAAATCCTGGATCCGCTACTGACGGCTTGAATCTTCTCCACACTCGTCATACAAAGAGCCTATTTGGATGGGCCTATAAGTCAGGAATGACTACTTGTATTTTGGCTTTAAAACAAGTGCTTAAAAGCACTTGTTTGTCATACCCAAACACTGCAAAAGTGCTTAAACGCTATTTTGGCGTAAAGACACCTAAAATAAGTCAATCCAAACAGGCTCAAAGTCTATTTGCTCCTTCTAAGATTGCATTTCACGTTGCAAACCAGTGGAAAAAGGCAACTTTTCTTTGACACTTTCCACAAGCCATCTTGCTCACTCCCTTAGGATAATCCTAGGTGATAGGATCTTACAGTTTCTACCATTAACATTCAATAATTTCAGTGTGTTGCAAGTGCTATCAATGTATGTGGCAGTTCAGAGTCATAGTTGAGAACAACATGATTAGAGAGGCAAAAGTAAACAAGAATAATAATTGTGGCAGTGACCGAAGAGACCAAATTGAGAGCAAAACAAAAGAATTGCAAACAAGGAAAAAGAAAGATGGAGGTTGAAGTAAAAATATCCATGTCCAGCATACTAGTGAGTATGTCAAACCAGTGAAATCTACACAGTTAACATTAAGATCTGATATATGCATACCTTCAGGTACTAGAGGAGACTGAGGGCAGCCACGCATGTCGGTTCCATGGCCACAATTATGGCAAGATATTATGTAAGAAGGCACTGAAAGTTGAAAAAAGATTTCAGAAACAAGAAATGTATGTGAAGTACAACAAATCAAAGTGAGCACTCTAGCAATCAACAAAATTGTCATTTTCAGAAGTACTTTTAGCATAAGGTCATTCTGTTTGTAATCTGTCACTGTATATTCAAGCACACACTTCTCTGAAAGAATCATATGATAGGAAGTCGTTGTATGTAAGCCAGGCATGTTGATACTAAGATCAAGAAGCAGATAAAGCAATTATCAATTGTTGCAGACAAATTTCTAGGAAAATATATGAAGTCGTGATAGCAGATGAATGTTCAATAATAAAGACCACATCTTCCAAACCTAAATTTATATAATTTTTACTTCATGATAAAAAGATTTCCTGTAGATGAGAAAGAGTTCAATTTACTCTTTGCATATTTATTGAAAGGTAGCATGGGCCCACTTCACTTCAAGAGATCTAAAACAAAGCATTAATAAAGGTCATGCATCTGTCTTGGAATACAACACTCGATCGGTCTAATTTCACAATGGATAGGCATGAAATTTCACTATTAGAGCAGCCTAAAACTTACTCTCTGGGGAAGAAGTCTGTTTGGATGCATGTCGCCAGGGGTCCTGTGATCCATTGGTGAAGACAATCTTCGACCCTGCCAAAACAAATTTTTAACATAATGAAATCTGTATTTCCATAATTGTTCTGCATTTGAAGCAGGACTAAGTGAAAAACAGATTTACTAATTCATCCAACTAGAGCTCACACCCTCTGCAACATTTTTGCGGGATGAAAAGTGTAAGCCAAAGGGAAAATGGCATGACAGAATATCTATGGAAACAAAGATAAGTCAAAGAAATGTTCTATTCTTTGATTGAAACAGGAAAGCCCACCATCATATGCAGATCAAGGTTAGAGCCTAGAGGACATACACAACATATGATAGAATGAGAGGAGGCTAACACAGTAAGTAAGGACCCCAAGAACTAGGTGACAAATATCATACAAGGTCAAATTCCAATGCCAAACATTACATTCAATTAGATATTGAGTCCAATCTGAGTCATCAATCCCCAAAGACAAGGTTTGAAAATTTCAAAGATAAAACACTTCCATCAAATGATTAAAGAGACTGACCCATATTCTAAAACACAGCGATGATATCAAGTATTTATTGCACCCCCACCCCCCCAAATAAACTTAAGCCAACAATGATGCCATCACTTTGTAAATATATCAGGAAGTGCCATGAATGTTGGGACCATATAAAGTAATCCCAGACAATATGATTTATCTATATAGTATATAATGTTTATAGCAAAGCAAAATTAGAGAAGGTCAACCAACTGAATCAAATAAAACAGCATGGGTAATGATGAATATTCTCTTATAAAGTGCAACCGAGTGGACAGCAGATCTATCCTTCTTTATTTTTCCTTTTAAATAACTCAAGCATATCCTATTAACAAATACTAGAAATAACTATCAAATGATTACCAGCAATTTTGGTGCCTCCATAGTACAAGTTAGTTGCATCAACATCAGGATAGATACCGGCTCCAAAAACATTCCTGCACAGGTCTAAATGGTATCTGCACGATAATGTATTGGATTATGACGTCAGTTCACCTAAGTCGCACTAGACTAAACAACTGGAAATAGAGCAGTTGCGAAGAAATATTGCTTAATTATTTCCACGAGTAAGACACGTGCCTGGTATCAACTTTAGAAGAGCGAACACTATCATTCAAGGGTGCAACCTGAAAATATGCAACTTCTGTGCAGACCTGGAACCACCACAAGCGGTCAGAAGTATCACCATTTACAGCAGTATTCTTCAGATTCTCCTGATTGTAGGTTTTGACACTGACCCCAAAAGTCTTAACGTAATACTCCTTTACATAGGTGGCATATGCATTCTGCAGATAAGAAATAGAATAAAGTGATAAACGATTAAAGAAACAGAGAATTGTCAAAGTCCTCCACAAAATGTACTATTCCTTTCTTTTTGGGTGATTGGATCTTGTAACATGATGTTCTGATCACAGATTATGGAGTTGAAATTAAGCTGGAATCCTAATTTTAACTGCAAAGCACAAACAAACCCAAAAAGAAAACTTCCTGGAAAGCTAGCATATAACAGGATATCAACAAGGAGAAGATAAATTGAGATTTTTTGGAACTACCTATTGATAAATTCCATGTGAATATCTACTTATGTTATTTCCCAATATAGAGAAAACATACATTGTCGGAACCTAATCCAAGTGCAGATCTTCAAAAACAGACTAAGTGCTCGTTTGGATTGGCATTTTTTTTGTTTTGATAAGGTTTGGATTGGCTTATTTCAGGTGCTTATAAGTCAAAATAGTTTTTAAATAGTTTTGAAGTGTTTGGGTAAAGTTAAAAAGTGCTTATGAGCACTTATTTTTAAGGCAAAATAACAAAAATAAGTCATAAGTTGATATAAGCTAAAAGCCGTAAGTTAGAAATCCTAACTATGGCTTTTGGCTTATAAGTCATAAGCCAAGCCAAAATGGGTCTAAGTTTTTTGGTTGAACTACTAACTTGTTCTACGAAAATACAAAAGCATATCTTTATAAATATAGGTATCCACTCTAACAAAACTTCTGTTCCTCATACAGAAGAATTCACTTCATGAACATTTTTTACTGGTTTCCAAAAGAAATGTTCTGATTTTTATTGTTTGTTCAAGCCAGCATCTCCAAAAGCTGAGTTACAATGCAAGTGCAAGTTCTACTGTTGTCTTTGAGTTGTATACAACATACTCAACCTTGTAATGCTTTCACTACTTGGTAAACATCAACATTTCATTTTCAACAAAAATGGATTAATCAGTCCAGCTTTCACTTTAAATAATGGTCAAGTCGCCTTTTGGTAAACAAGACAAATAATCAGTCAG
>JBCEWC010017994.1:0-12199 GCA_038996855.1 Solanum aculeatissimum
CTGACTCTTCTCACTCATTTCTGTCTTTACATGCCTCAACACCCCCCCCCCCCACCCCATCGAGGACGGAGCTAGAGGGTCAGATACGAGTTTGACTGAATTCTATAATTTTTGCTCAAATAATGTATTTGCATTAAAAAAACGTTTAAAAAAATGATCTCCTTTCTTTCTTACTCTATTTAAAAAAGAACGACCCCTTTTCTTTTTTAGCAATATTTTAACTTCAGCTTTCCACGTGACATATTTAAGGGGACAAGATTAAAGAACATTTTGGTACATTTGACATGACTTTAATTTAGAAGCACAAAATTGAAAAACTTTTTTATTTTCTTGAACTTCGTATCAAGTCAAATCAAATCAAATTATTCTTTTTGAAACGAAGAAAGTATGAAATATGTATATTTTTTAAGTTTAAAATTCAATTACTAACATTTAAAATTATCGTTTTTAGAAAGTTGAACTCGTAAAATTAAAACTCTGACTTCATCTTTATACCTCATAAGCCCCCACCCACCCCCCTAAAAAATCTTGTTCTAAAAGGTGTAGTTTTGGAATTTTTGATCAGATTGTTATAGCCCCACAAATGAAGGAAACAGACTTGTGAAAAAAAACACCATCTGAAAAAGCCTGGTTACAAACTATAGCTTACCTTCAGTTCTGGGGATTTGTATCTTTTCTTTTTGGGACTCCCCCACCCCCATCCCCAATTAACCAGTAATAATTAAGATCATCGAACAATGTGATGCAATGGATAAGATTTATTTTTACTTAATTAGAGGTTTAGTGTTCGACTCTCAAATAAGATCTTACACGATACGAATCTGAAATAGTTATATATGATTTTTTTAAATTTTCTGACTCATATATGGTTCCTGTTTAGATGTCTATTTCACAAAGCAATACCTAGCTTGAAATTTTATCTAGTACTCTTCTATCTTATTTTATGTGAAAACGTTTGACTAAATATTGAAAGTGAAAAAAAAATAGATTGTTCGAACTTATATGATTTTAAATATGACACGATATTTATGTTTATAAATGCTTTATTTGATTCAAATTATATACCTATCGCTTTTGTTTCTCGAGATTTAAATTATATGAATTTTAAATGTGATTTTTCATTATATGACATGAGAAAAATTGCAATTATAATATCATTTTGTACAACTTTTTGAATATCTAAATTTTACTTTATCAATCAAGTTAACTCTCGGAAAAAAAAAACTTCACAGACTTTGAGATAGAAGTAGTACATTATTACTAGTAAAATGAAAAGTTTAAAGCTAACTTGCTTCACAAATATAGAAAAATAGGGTTATTTTTTTAGAACAAAATAAAACAAGTGTCACATAATTAAAGAATAACTGGTATAATTTATCGCAACGATGATATAGCTAGTGTAATTCACAAATAGGATCTGAAAAGGTCGAGGTGTACTCAAACTTACCCCTACGTACATTGTTGCTGATAGATTCTTGATTCATCAAAAAATATTTTAAAGTGGGTTAAAATAGTGTTGATATAACTTAAAATATACTTTACGACGTATATACTGTATCTTCTTTAGACTCCACTTATAAAACTACATTGAATATTTATTTTTGTTGATTGATGTTGTCTTTTAATTGGTTTAAGGATTAATTATTGAAGAGGGAGAGGGGTGTGTCTTTAATTAATTTGATTTGATTTTCTTTCTAGGAAGTCTATTTTGTAGGTATTGATATATCTTGTTTTTGCATGAGAGAGAAAGTAAGAACAAAAAAGCATATATCAATGAAAAAACATGGCTTAGAAGTCATCATCACACACCTTCTTAGTCTTAGACCACTCTCTCTCTCCCCTTAACCTCTGGAAGTTCCATAATGTTTTCTCCTTCATCTCATCATCATCCTGTGTAATTTCTAAGGATGTTTTTTTTCATAGTACACCATGTTTCTTGTTTTGTTTGAGAAAAACAACAGAAAGAAGAAAAAAAGAGGTCCATTTCTTGATCTTCCCTTGTTTCTTTTCTTGTTTTGAAGTTTTAACTAGTCATCAACTACATGTGCAAATATACAAGTTGGTATAACAAGCACTTGTGTGAGTAAAAATTCAATCTTTTTGTTGAAAAAAGGTTACTTTGAAAGAAACTAAAAACCACTTTTGATTTATTTTTTTTACCTTTTGGTTCTTGTTTTTGAGTTTTAACTAGTCATCTATGCTGGTACAAGCACCTGAGTGAGTAAAAATTCAATCTTTTTTGTTAAAAAAAGGTAACTTTATTTGATGGTCTAACTAATAAAAAAACTTTTTTTTTAGTTCACTTGATCTTCTTTTTACCTTTTGTTTTCTTGTTTTGAAGTTTTTAACTAGGCATATATGTTGGTACAAGCACTTGAGTGAGAAAAAATTCAATCTTTTTTGTTCAAAAAAGGTAACTTATATTTCTAGTTCACTTGATCTTTGCCTTTTGATGTTCTTCACTCTACCTATGTTGTTTTTTTCCATTTTTGGGTTGTTTTAATAAAAGATATGCAGATCTTGATGGGATTTTTGTTTGTTGCAGAATCATGAAAGTACTTGAAGAGTGATAAAGCAGAGATCTTTATATATGTATAATATTCAATATGGCTGGTCATCAAGAAAGTGAAGAGATTAAACCAAGATCATCATCAATGGTTACTAATACTGGTTATTGGTTTTCATCAGATCATAGTAATAATCCAAATCCATCAGTACATATGGTGAATCATCAGTTGCAAAATTTTGAAACAAATCCAGAGATGTACAATTTGAGTACTACTTCTAGTATGGAAATGATAGGGTTTCCACCAAACAATAATCCTCATCATGTGTTGTGGAAAGGTAATTTTCTCATCAACAAGATTAATGGTGATGATCATGGTCCTTCATCTTCCAAGAACATTACTGAACAATTTTACCAGCATGGTAGTAGTGAAAACATGTTGGTTCCGACTACGACGACGACACCAACTCATGATGATCATCATCAAGAATCTTGGCAGCATGAGAATAACAGAACATTACTTGTTGATGATCCATCTATGAGATGTGTTTTCCCTTGTGAAGGAAATGAAAGGCCAAGTCAAGGACTTTCATTGTCTCTCTGTTCATCAAATCCTTCTAGTATTGGTTTACAGTCTTTTGAACTCAGACATCATCAGCAAGATCAAATAGGACTAATCCATGATGGTTTTTTGGGTAAATCTGCAAATCTGCAACAAAGCTACTTTCATTATCATCAAGTTAGGGACTCTAAGTACTTAGGTCCAGCTCAGGAGTTGCTCAGTGAATTCTGTAGTCTTGGTATAAAGAAGAATAATGATCATTCTTCATCAAAAGTACTAAGGAATCATGAGAGTGCTAGTACTTCAAAAAAGCTACCTTTACAGTCTCTTGACCTCTTGGAACTTCAGAAAAGAAAAACAAAATTACTTCAAATGCTTGAAGAGGTATATTCTTTTTAATGTTTCTTTCAATATTTTTACATGAAATAGTTCGAAGTTCAAAATCTTGATGAACTTCAAAGTCCATTAATGCTCACATGGTGACAACTTCACTATTCCATTAATATTCTACAACCCTTTTCTCCTTTTTCATTACTCATACTTCACCATGCCATCGAAAACAACCTCTCTGTCTATCAAGGTAAAGGTAAGGGGTCCGCGTAGAATAGTACTTTATCCTCTCAAGACCCTACTTGTACGTAAGTTATTCGTTGTTTTCACCAGGCAAAAGAAATAAAAAGATTCAATTTTTTTTGCTTTTCTTGGATAACTTTTTCTTTCCCTGATTTTACATGGAGTATTATAAGTAGTTGTTTGTTTATTTATTTATGTGTAGGTGGATAGAAGGTACAAACATTATTGTGATCAAATGAAGGCTGTTGTATCATCATTTGAAGCAGTGGCTGGAAATGGAGCAGCAACAGTTTACTCAGCCTTAGCATCAAGGGCCATGTCAAGGCATTTTAGATGTCTAAGAGATGGGATTGTGGCACAAATTAAGGCCACAAAAAATGCCATGGGAGAAAAAGACAGTAATAGTACTCTTATTCCTGGTTCAACTAGAGGGGAAACACCAAGACTAAGACTTCTTGATCAAACTCTTAGGCAACAAAAAGCTTTTCAACAGATGAATATGATGGAAACTCATCCATGGAGACCGCAACGCGGTCTCCCAGAAAGATCAGTCTCCGTCCTGCGCGCCTGGCTCTTTGAACACTTTCTTCACCCGTAAGTCCCATCTCTCAGATTTAAATTTGATGAATTCAACTTACCGTAGTACTACTTTTTTAACTTATGGTATGTACTTGCCCCTTTGAACACTTCCTTTATCCGTAAGTCTACTCCCAAATTTAAATTTGATGAATTCAACTTATCGTACTTAAGTCAAGTTACACATTTGGTTGTCGGTCAAATATAAATCATGTATTGTAGTTACTTGTTCGTTATTATATTTGTTTTATTACTCAAGATCTTCACAAGGTGGTAAGACTGTATAATACATACCATCCTCTCTAGACTTCACTTTATGAATTACACTGCTTATTATACATCTGAACGCTATTATTTTGAGTGACGACTATTTTTTTATTGAGAAAGAATATCAAAGTTTTGTAAAAAACCAAAAAAGAAGAAAAAATAATATAACCCCACTTGTAGTTCTAGTACCAAGGATCTTTCCATGGGCCATCAATCATTGTACACAAAAATAGCTAAATATCTTGGGAGTTACTCTCAATCTGTTGTTACAGTGACTCCTTTTTCTTTTTTCCTTTGTCAGTTTTAACTATACTAACACTATACCATCTCACAACAAAGATTTTTTGTTGATTTCATTTTGTTGCATCACACAAAAAGTACAATATATCATATGTTATTAAACTATGGTATATAAAAGTACAAAATTATATTTACTTTTTGTTTTTATTGAAACAATATTATTGTTGCAGGTACCCAAGTGATGTTGATAAACACATTTTAGCTCGCCAAACAGGTCTTTCAAGAAGTCAGGCATGTACCTTTAAGTAATATGATGGTGTAAATTATTCTGATATCGTCAGTGTTTAGAGTTTATACTCTTTATTTCGAAGTAACTACCTTATAGTTGATCTGTTTATTTACATTATCAGTATATATAACTCGAAGTATTTGTGTTTTACCAAGTCATGCATGTAAGATTGAATGCATTTTTCATTTTGGGCAGGTGTCTAATTGGTTCATTAATGCAAGGGTAAGGCTATGGAAGCCAATGGTGGAAGAAATGTACTTAGAAGAAACCAAAGAAGAAGAAAATCTTGGATCACCAGATGGATCAAAAGCCCTTGATGACATGACAATTCATCAAAACAATCCTCATCAAGATCAAAAGCCAAATCTAGTAAGAATTGACTCTGAGTGCATATCTTCCATCATAAATCATCATGAGAAAAATGATCATCATGTTCAAAACTATGGAGTCAATCAATCGTTTGGCGCGATTGAGCTAGATTTTACCACCTATGGTGGTGGTCATGATCATCATGGAGGAATATTGAGTAACAAGAATCTTGGAGGGGGTGTTTCTTTAACATTGGGATTACAACAACATGGTGGAAGTGGATCATCAATGGGGTTAAGTACATTTTCAACACAACCATCTCATCATCAAAGTTCACTTTTTTACCCTAGAGATGATGATCAAGTTCAATATTCATCACTTTTGGATAGTGAAAATCAGAATTTGCCTTATAGAAACTTGATGGGGGCACAACTTCTTCATGATTTGGCTGGTTAAAAACAACAACAACAACAAGGACATTATTCTTGATTTTGGACCTTATAATATAATGGTTCTTGATGAATTATAATTATTGGTGGTGATGCTAGGTAGATATTACAAGTAGTACTAGCTAGTAGTTGCAACAATATGGGGTATAGATTAAAGAAGTGATTTTGGAATCATACAATTATTAAAAATTCTACATTTTGGAATTTTTTAGGTATTTTGGGTGACATGAATTTTGTTTCTATATAGTTGGTAATTCTTGGATGCTATAGCTTTTTTTTTGTGACAATCTTGGTAAGTGTTTACCACCATGCATCCAAATTATTGCCACTTGATTGAAGCAAATATCAGTATATACACATTTTGCAATTTGAAAAAAAAAAGTTACTATTATTATAAATCTCTCTCTTTCCCTCTTCTGAATCGAGGATATATCGAAAACAGTCTCTCTACTTCCGACAAGTATTATAGTTGTTGTTTGATATTCTTTGGTAGGATAAGTGATGGAATCATGTGTGGTTCTAATAATTCAAATGAGAAAAAAATAATAATTTTAATTTGTAAGGTTGCTTTGGAGATTTTTGTTTTTCTAGGATTGGTACAAGAAGAAAATTAAATTAAGCAGAAAAATCAGTTAGCCTCTCAATTATCAAGATAAAGACTACCCAACAGAAACTAGAAAAAGAAGCATATATTATTATTTCATAATTGCAAGTAGTCCATGAATAATATCCCCCTCCCCCCTCCCCTCCTCCCCCAAAAAAAAATATTTTTATTGTGAGTCGTGAATGTGACGCCCATGATGGAGGATGTGTCAAAGAGAAGGATATACAAACTTTTCTAGGGTTGTAATTTTTCAAGGTGTATATTAACCCTTTGATGGATCCCGTCAAGATAAAAAAGAAAAGACATTAGAATAGGAGAGAAGAAAATGAAGAAATTTATATGACATGTCAGTAAGTTCATATGGTACATATAATGATATCGTTATGCGCAGTGATATTTTAATCTAAGTTAAAATGTACAAATTTACAAGTTTTATTGGACCAAATTGAATAATACGTGACATAAACTTTGGTGTTGGTAGTGATACTCATAAATTGAAAGAGACCTTTCTTTTTGGTACTTTATTCAATGTCTTGTCTCTTTATTGTTAGCTTAAGATTATAGTACTAATTTTTATTTAATTTTCAAATCTTTTAGAATTATATTGTACTATGATGTAGAGCTTATTGCTCAATCAAATATGACCTATAGAACATGCATGGGAGTTTAATTAATTTAAACCATCTACGAAAAAGGTCAAATCTTTAATGATTCTATCATGTATGATTGAGTTGCGAAAATATCTGGATAAGTATCTTATATTTGAACCGAATTCTTTCTGATTAAATAATCTTTTTCTAGTTACTCTAGAAGAAATACGAGATTCTGCTTTTGGCGGCAACATGTTTGATCCCGCTTGTGGGGTCAAATCAGTACGTTTTAAGAAGAAAAATTAGAATATCAATCTCATTGTGCTCATCGATCTCATATCAAATCCCATCAATCGAATTACTTTTTCGAGAAATACGAGAAATCTAAGTCATACAAGTAAAGAGATTTGTTCATTAATAAGAAAAAGAAAAAACGTGAATGGAGATTGAATTGATGAGAAAATAGAATTCTTTTCCATTCATCATGAAAGAAAAAAGTGTTTGAATCTATTCAAGTGTGCCTCATTTAAAAAATTCAAAGAATATCTATTCGAAAAGAAATCACCTAATATTTTCATTCTTACCGAGATTTTTCGTTTTAATTAATAAGTTACAATATTCCATGGTATTTTATTTACTTTTTTTGTGAAATCTTGAGTCCACATCTGATAGTAAATAGCTGGTAGTTGGAGTTAAAGTTGTGCACATGTAAAATATTCTATTTTCAGAAACATTATGTTTATTGCTTTCTTTCTGTTTCTAATATTTGTTTTAAATACTTACCATTTAAGTATCTTTTTCTAGAAAATGAAAACATACAACCATACTTATTATTATTTTTTTAAAAATATGCATCGACTTGCCATAGGTAACCATAGTTATAGTTTGGGTAATTACATTTTGTAACTATAGTTACAACAGCATTTGTATCACTCACGTAACATTTGTGTATGTTTGTATAATTCGTTATACAATTCATAGTTTTTGTATAGCATTTGTATATTTTGTTATACAATTCATGCACAACGTTTGTATAATTCGCTATACAATTTGTTTCGCGCATAACATTTGTATAAATCGCGACCATAACTACGGCTAAATGTTTGCCCCGAGTCATAATTAATTCTAAGTATAGCTATATTAGCTAATTAAATTACAGGACAAAAATTTCCTTTATTTTACTAATTCTAACTATAGCTATATTAATTAACTAATATAGTTATAGCTTGAATTAATTAGGACTCGGCACTAACATCTTTGTATAATTATAGTTTGAGTTTTTATAGTGAATTGTATCAAATATACAAATATTGCGAATTGTATAGCGAATTATATAAATGTTACACGAATTATATAGCGAAATATACAAACACCGTGTGCGAATTGTACAACAAAATATATACACATTGCGCATTATATACAAACACTACAAATTATATACTGAATCATGCATACGTTGTGTGCGAAGTACATAACAAAATATACAAACTCGACGAATTATATAAATGTTATGCACGAATTGTCTAGCAAAATATACAAATATGGTGAATTTTATAGCGAATTATACAAACGTTACACAAATTGTATAGCAAAATATAGAAACACTACTATAGTAATAGTTACGAAGAATTATCTAAACTGTAGCTATTTCAATCTATTAAGTTTCATAACTAAGCTACTTATGGAAATTCCTCTTAACTTATTCGAAAAAGTGAAGGTATATACCGATTGACAATTTAACTTGAATTTCCCAGCCCAGCCCAAATGAATAGAAACACAGACGGGCCCATTTCAAATCCAGTCCACATCTTTTTGACCCGGCCCTTTTTCTATTTCTTCTTCTTTTTCTCTTTCTTTTCCCCTTTCTTCACTTCCTCTCTGCGATCTCATCTTTTGTCTCAGGTAAGCAAGCTCACAACAAATATCCTTTAAGCTTTTCGTTGTTCGTTTCTTTTACACAGAGAAAAGCGGTTTTTTTGAGCTTTGAATTGTTTCTTGTCGTTGATTTTATGGTAAAGTCAATAGTCATTTATTATACTTTTAAAATTTCATAGAAAAAAAATAATCACTTGTATTTGATCGATATAATGTCAATTTCTGATCAATTTTTGTTTTTTCGAATTTTAGATTTGAGTTTGACCTTATTGTTTAACGAGGGAATTTGTATTTTCGTAATGTATTCCAGAATTTGAAGAATCGTGATCAGCTTATAGAAGGATGGATTTAGTTGCCAAGTATCAGGTATTTTTTTGGTTTGCTAAAATGGGTGCTTTTTAATTTTCATGGAAAATATAGTATGGATGGCTAACACCTAAGGGTGCGGCCTAGTGGGTCAATCAAGTGGTTCAAATAACAGTAGAGATAAAACACCAGTTAATTCTTCCTATTGATGGAGTTACCTGGTATATGTTGGTTGTGGAAGGTGACATGCATCCCGTGGAATTAGTCGAATTGCATGCAAGTTGACTAGACACCATGGCTATTGAAAAAAAATGATAGTAGTATGGATGGCTAATGATGAATGTTTGATAATGTGTAAGTAGGTGTGATTGAAATTTTTGTTTTGTTTTGTTTGTTTTGCAGGGTGTAGTTGGAAGGGTGTTTCGTAATGAAAATTCGGGTTCAAGTGAAGATAGGTAAGTTTTTTTTTTGTTTGAGCAATTCCCGTATTGATAGCTCTAAGCCTCTAACAGGATAAATTCCAATGTGCATTTATGATTTGCTGTTGGTTATGCGATGAACAATTGGTGAACTTGAAAACAAAAATAACTACCGACTCAATTTCAAATCAGTTGACGTCGGCTATATGAATTCTCACTCGTTTGGACAATACTCTTATCATTTGAAAAATTGGCATGTAAGTGTAGAAAGGTAAAGGAATGGACCCATTATCCTTCAAGTTCTGTTCAAGTTGTTGCTCGTCTTCGAGGAATTCTCGGTTAACAAGAAAAACCCTTTGAAAACTAATAACCTTACAAAGAAAAGATAATAGCATAAATGATCCACTTTATGGAAGGAAATGGATTCCCATCTGTATTTATTCTCTTAATTAAAAAAAATACTTTTTTTAATCATATTTCTTGATGAGTTAAGTGTTTATAGCATCCATCAAATATGAGTCCGTGATAGAGATCGTCTGCAGTACTTATATTTTTCGGTATGGTTAGAAGGAATGTCTTCTTGCTAGAATGGGAAATGTTAAAGACATATGATCCTGGAATTAAGTTTTTCCCTTAGATTGTCGAGCTGATTATCTTGTGCTGCTATTTGCTTTTTTAAAGTTAGGACAACACAATTTCCATGTTGCAGTCTAGTCCACCTTCTCTATCATGTTAATTAATCTAGTTGTTCTCTTTACCAATAGCTATGTCGAACGCTTGCTTGACCGGATTAGCAACGGCGTGCTGGCTGAGGACAGGAGAGCTGCTATGCTTGAACTTCAGTCTGTTGTCTGTGAAAGTCGTGCTGGACAAATGGCCTTCGGAGCAATGGGTTAGTGTCTATATCTTGTTTTCTGCACGGGAAGTCCGTTCCTGTTTTTTCTTCATCATCATATAATGTTGTTTATTTAAATTTTTTATTGCTTGCAGGATTCCCAGTGATATTGAGTGTCTTAAAGGAGGAGCGTGATGATTTTGAGATGGTACAGTTGTTTTGTTGCCAAATTTAAAACTGAGATATGTTAATGTTATTTTAGTGGGGCTTATGCATTCTGTGGATTATTGGCATGAATATTCAAGCTACATGTTTGTAGAAACTTCTTATCTTTTCATGATGTGTCTGGTATATAGTGCTAGCTATTTGGATGCTTTATTGCTTGTGTAGTACCAATGATCGCTGTAAATTTGACTCGAGTGAACATAGATGGTCCGAGTGAAACCTATACTGTTTTTTTTTAAAGGCTAATGTTGTCGATGCTGTTGATAACTATGTTTCATTACCTACTGCTGGTGATGATTATGTGCAAACTATTGGTTCTAAAAGGCAAAAAACACATCTTATATTAATTTATGCGCTGGCTGTTATTTAAGATCTTTCCTTTCCCCATTCAGTTTTTGTTTTTTTGAAGAATTAAGACTAATATTAGGTTTTGTTCTAAAGAGACTAACCAGAGGGAAGGGAACGCTTTGAGAACTACTGTTTCTTTTTTGTTTTTTAGGAAAAGGTAACATAAGTTGTATATATGTTAAACAGACTGCAATATGTGCAGTTACCGTAATTACAATGTGAAGTACAGGAAGGATTCCAATCCTTTGTCTTCTTGTAAGGATCCTTTATCCTCTCGATAAGATTGTTCTGGGTCAAGACTGCCTCTTCTGCCAACAGTCTTGTAAAGCAAGCAACTGCATATGGAATTTTGACTTCCCATATCAGTTTCCAAGGCCAACTGCCAATCAGAGAAGTATAGCTGAAATGGGGTGGCTTGCTGGGTGAGACTGATAGAAAGAAAGGACGGGAGCAACCATGCGTGGTACTTCTCGACCAGCCAAAGCTCCAAAAGTATAAGGATAAGTTTGCTCTCTATGGAAGAAAGAGAGTGCCACAGCTATTATTACAAAAGCTCGGAAATTTCTTCTGGGAACAGCCAGAAGATAGAAAGACCAGTGCCTGGCCTGCTACTGCTTCGGATGGATAATACGACGTTACTACTCTCCTTCCTACTTGTCATTTCCTTTTTAAAGCTGCTCATTCTTCAACCCAAGGATGTGATGACCTATTCTGTCTTAACTTTAGCTACTCAGAAACCTAAACTATGGATGTTTTTCCCCCATCTTCCCAAACCAATTTACCTATTTGAGATGTCTCCATGTGTGGCGTGATAAGATTTTTTAAATTCTAATTCTGTTGAGATCTTTTTCATTATTACTGTGGATTTTTTTTGTGTGTGTTTGTGTCATTGATCAAACTGTATGGTCTTCTGCTGATAAAGAACAATTCTTGGTAGATACTATCTCAAAACTAAAAACTTTGTGCAACTATCTCAAGAGTGTCGACAGAACCCTTTCTTTTCTCTTTTAAAGTTTGGGACTACAAGGTATTTACTTTTGAAAGATCTAATGCATTTTATAGTTTTGGTTGATCCCTGTATGATAGAGCGTGCTACTTTTTCTTTATTAAAAAATAAATACATGTGAGAAATATTGGGGAAAAAATATAATTGAATTGTTGTCTACATTATTACATTGAGACCCTATTTATAGATACTATATTAAACTCCTTTTCCAACTAGGATA
>JBCEWC010017995.1:0-12199 GCA_038996855.1 Solanum aculeatissimum
ATGATAAAAGGCATTTGCCACATACTATGGGTGATTTTACAAGTGATGAACTGCTCATCATTATTTAAAACTTCACAGTCCACAGCTTGATTCCAAAAGAACCAAATCTTCCCATTCTGATTATGAGTAGCATTATCCATACCAAGGCTCATTATGAATTTATGGATTTGAGAGTTGTCAGAGAAAGGCTCCAATAAGGCAATAAAATCAATGTAATTCATAGCTTTAAGGGACTTGATTCTATCCACTACTCCTTGGGTATTTATACTCCTCACATTCCAAACAATAGAACTAATCATTTAACAATCTTGGTACTGTGAGTTGTGGTGTTAGGCCTTCTAACATTCACAGGAGCTGAAGTAGCAGAGGTAACCTTTTTCTGCCTCTGATGTTGTTGATTCTGACCTCTGGGAGAAAGCCCTTGTTCTTGGGAGACTTGCATAATTTCATCATCCTCTATATCTTTATAAGGGCTGAAGGCTCTGGTCAAATGCTCACTAATCTCATCTGCTTCATTATCAGTATCTTCCATGGACAACTGATGCTTATTTACTTCATCTTCTGAATTTATAACTGCATACTCATCCACTGCAGCCACTTCATTTGGGATGGTATTCAAGGTACACTGTTGGTACTCCTTATCCACCTTAGCATGTAATTCATTACCCTTTTTTGCTAAAATCTTGCCTCACCTGATCATTTATCAGATCACCTCTCTTTCCATCTCCTTCTACTCTATGCCCATCCTTTTGCCCCTGCTCATCAGGCTGATGGGTAAGAGGGTCCTCATTTTTCTTTTTCATAGCATCTCTCTTTTTCTTGCTAGGTTTACTGTTCTTTGTCTTGGTACCCTTTTTGATAGAACTAGCATGGGACCCCATATCTGCAGTCATACCTCCAGCTGAACTCAGCAAAACAGTATGATTATTGAATATTTCCTGCACAGGGTCATTATTCTGACTCTCATCTGTATTCTCCTTCTGGTTTGAGCCTTTCTTGTGAACTTGATGAGGAGTTTCACACAAGTTGTCCTTATTTCCCCCCGAGGTCCCCCATCCTGCATGTTAGTATTCTCCTGACTTCCAGTCAAGTCCCTACAACACTCCAAAGAATCAGAATGCACAAATATATAAAGAGGGGGGATGAGAGGCTGTGCCTGACAAGAAGCAACAGGCACAACAATATCATGGGGAGATAAGTCAATACCTAGGGTGGAAGTGTTCTTGTTGCTTTTAGAAGTTCTTGTACCAACACTTCCTTTGTTTTTGTCCTCTTTACTGTTATGTAAAACTTCCTTTGCTTTATCTTCAATACCATTTAGAAGATTTCCAGTAGGCAACCAAACTCTCCTGTCCTTATTGTGAGTATTGTGCTGCTGCCCTGGAACCTGCTTTGTAGGTTTTTTATTTCTTTTCCTTTGGGTTTGCCACTCCTCAATCTGTTGAGTATCCTCTACTTTGTTGGTAGTTATCTGAGCATTCATGTCCATAGAAAATACAGGCATTTGGTTAGCTAAATCATAATGAACATCAGGGGTAGCAGAACATACCTGTATAACCTTTGATTGATCACCTGTCTGCTTGGCTTGTTTGACATCTTCCTCATCTTTTTTGCTTTTCTCAACAATGTCTCTTTCTTTATAGTACATGCTTCTTTATGATGACCTTGGTGTTCACAATACTTACAATAATCTGGAAGGCCCTTATACTGAACAGATTTCCATCTCCCAATAGTAAAGTCATTTTCATCAGTGCCAATCCATACATGAGATGGCCTATCTTTTGTAATATCAATCTGAAGCCTCACTTTGGCTACACTACCCCTAGTATTCATAATAGATACAACATTAAGATAAAGAGTCTTACCAATAGGGGCTAACAAAGCAGAAATGAATTCCTTGTTGTAGCTGTGCCAAGGCAATTCAGGGAGGGTAATCCAGATTGGGACTATAGGAGTTTCTTTTTTAGGAGAAAAATCTGGGGTTCAAAGTTGAAGCCTCATCAATTGATCCTCTTTGAACATCCTTAGCTTATTCCACACAGTTGCATGATCTTCCTCATTATCAAGATCTATGTAGATGTGCCTAGCATTGAAGTGAGCTATCTTTACCACTCCCATCAGTTGAGTCTGTTGAATGAAGCTTTTCCTGATCTACTCTACCTTAGGCATCGTATTGGAGAATTTCCCAATGAGGGTGAATTTACATAAAGCAGCTAATTTCCCTTTGAAATCCTCCTTCTTAAAGATTACAGCTGGAAGACCATGCCTGGTAGTAAATATAGGAGGACTAATTTCTATAGGGGCAGCACACTTGTCTTGATTTTCCCTAAGCTTGGTGGCATATTAATGAACAATGGTAAAAAGAGGGGGTTGGGAATTCTGACTAGGTTTAGCTTAAGGATCATTAGTCATTTTTTGGTATTTAGGATTCTGAATAGGAAGATTTTGCTTCTAGAAGTTGGAGGTAAGCTTGGATAAATCATGAGGTTTGGGGGGAATAAACTTTTGTTTAGCACTCTAGACACCTTTTCCTTTCCCCAGCTCTTCCCTAGTTTTTGAAGCAGGCAAAGCTATCTCAACCTGGTCTAAGGCCTTTTCTCTAGATTCACTCACTCTCTCAGGATTGAGTTGAGAGGATATGGTGCTGTCAATCACAGCTAGCCCAAAACTAATACCATTGTCTGCTTTTCTAGCATTCAAAGACATCTCAGGATTCCAAGGAATAACCTCAGGACTTCCATTAACATGCTTACCATTTGCATGCAACACAGGTGCAGAAATTAAAGAAGAGTTTTTACCTGTCAAGGATGGAGGACTCTTACTAAGCTGCTTTGTTGAAGTGCCATTCCCCGTATCTTGAGGACTTACCTCCTCTTTACCCTCAGTAGGAAGGCTTCTTTCATGAGTAGCAGCATTTTCAACTCTGTTACTTGGCCCAACCTCACCCGGGGAACAAATGGGACCTTCCACTGCCCTTGTTACGTCCCCTGAAAGGACATCAAGGTTGTGGGTGTTCAAAGACTCAGGCTGAATATCTTGACCTCTATTTTGGACTTCACAATCAGTATCTGTGCTATCCTTGTCTATGACTAACATTGTGTCATCTAAGACCTGTAGCGAACTATCAGAGTTTACCGTTGGTAAATATCCTTGTTGAGGAGGCATATCATGCATTATTCCCCTGTCCAGCTCGAAACTATCATTACCTTCTTGAAAGCCCTTTTCCGACGACTTCAGTCTACCATCAACAGAGTTCTTCAACATCATTTCAGACTCTAAATTGGTATTCGTAGAATCAATTCCACCTTTAGGAACAACACGAATCTTACCCATATTTGCTAAGTCCATTAATCTTTGAGACCGCAACAACTCATCTTCACAAACCTCCACAGTGCCCTTCGGGCTGAGAACATAGTTTGTCAAGTCTGGGGTTGAATCAAAGGTAGTGACATTAGTAGTAGGATGCCCTGGATCAAAGGTTGCCTTGTGGGGTTGGTCCGGTGGCTGAAGGCCCATCGGTGGCAGCTCACGCGCCATACCGGCATACCCGGCGGTAGATAGTGCTTCAGATACCATTAGGAAGCAATTGTAGAGAGAGAAAATTAAGAGAGCGGTTGTAATGACCGGCTTGAGGAGTGTTAATGAAAAGAGGTTAGGGTTAGGTTAAGGGGATTTAGGGGACCTTAGGATGCCTAAAAGGGGCCTAGGGATTAATAATATCACAAAAATACAATTAATGAAATGGACATTTAACTGTCACACAGGGTTACACAGGGTCATACAGAGGAGCTATAGTGACCATCCAATCACCACACGGTCCGTACAACTCACCGTGAAGCAACACTTAAACTTTGCCTTGGCTCGAACTTTTGGAGGACTTTCTGGACCACTTCACGAGGGGGTTCACGGGCCGTGTGGCTTCACACAAACTGTGTTCTGGTACCTGGAGAGACACTTGGCCAAAGAATCAACTCCATACCACGGCCAGCTCACTGCCCCACTTGACGGCCACCCACATAGACCGTTTGAGTTCTCACGGGCCGTGGGGTGGTCAGTGAGCCATGAATTGGGTTATGGGGTGGGTCCTGGCCACCCTAAGATCACTGGAGCATGGAAGAGACCCCCACATGGACCGTGGACCCTCACACGGTCCGTGGTCCTTGCCTTGGGCCATTTTCAGGGCCTATCTCCATTGTCTTTCCAATTTCAGCCAGTCTCACTATTGTAGCCATAACTTCCTCATACGAACACCGAATCGAGTGAAACCAGTTGTGTTACGAAAGATAACACAAAGAGATTCAATTATATATGTAGTATACCACACGTTTCAACCCGCATAAAAAGTAATGTCTCCTCAAAGCTCACTGTCCAAATAACCTCTCTAGGCCGCCAAATGATCTATTTTTCGTTCGTCCACCTAAACTCAACCCGAGGCTACCAAAAATCAACCATGACCAGTATAATATCATACAAGACCAACCATAAGGAGTTTTTGAAAATATTTGGGTCGTTACATCATCTCCCGCTTGGGAACATTCGTCCTCGAATGAGCTAAGACTAGGGCTTGAGGACGTCAATCACAAAACAAGAGACATGCTAACCAACACTTAAAAGATCATGCATCATATCAAAATCTTTCAAAACTCATGTCAAAACATCATTTAAATCATTTTGTGCTCATGAATACATGCAATGTCATGAAACTCAAGATAACAAGCAATCAGGACAAATAGGGGGATAGAACCTAGTATCTTAGGCTTGAGTAGATTGGAAAAGGTAAGGATATCACTCTATCGTTGCCAACTCTGCTTCCCACATTGCACTCTCCACATATTGATTCCTCCAAAGTACCTTAATCGAAGCCAATTCCTTATTGCGAAGCCGCTTCCCTTGTCTATCCATGATCCCAACCGACACCTCTTCATAAGTCAAGTTCTCTTCAACTCCAACACCTTCCAAAAGCACTGCCGACAAAAATCATGAATCTACTCCCCCTCAAATCCGGATATGTCTTGGTGGATGTTGGGTCCAGCACACACAACCGACTTTGATACCAGAGAATACCATCTCCCCCTTGGGAGGAAACCTCCACCCTTCTTTTCGCAACCAATCCACACCAAGAGTGGCACCAAAATCATCCATCTTAACTCCCACAAGACCATGAGGAATCACTTCATGCAAGTCAGAGATAGAATAACCCAATAGTTCCTCTTTGAAAAATAATAGACCCTCACATGGGAGCAAAAACTAAGAAGGGCTCCCTCAAAATTCAGGACTCAAACCAAGCATAATAGTCAAAAGGGAAATCACAAGACATAAGCTTGCACCTGGGTCAAGTAAGGAATAAGCATCAAATTGAAAACATTCAACTTAGCAATCACTATGTTCGGAGTCTCTTCCGCTTCCTATCGAGCATGCAATGCATATAACCTGTTCTTCCTAGGAGCACCTCCTTGTTGATATTTTTGTTGGCCTTGATCCTTCTTAGCAACCTTGGGACAGTCAACAACTTTGTGACCCTCGTTAGCATACCCAAAACAAACACCTAGATCCCTCCTGCATACACCGCCATGATTCTTCCCACACCTACCACACTGATGTCGTAATAGTCCACCTCCAACCGAAGACACTTGATCACTCCTCACCTTCCTTGGATAATTAGAGACCTTGTGGTCTAAACCACCACACCCATGGCAAACACTTAGAGCCTTTCTACATTCACCTCTATGATGCTTTCCACATCGTCCACAAGGAGGAATTCTGGGATCACCCCCAACTTATGCCTTAGGGGGAGTCACCTTAGGATTAGAAACTCTCATACCTGAACCTTGGACCTGTTGAAATCGGCTAAAGCTACCACTCCCAGAGTTGTAGAACCCGTTATCATACTAGACCCTCTTTGTTTTGCGTACCCTCTTCTCCTTGATCCTTTCACCCTCAGTTTGCTCGGCATAGGTCATGAGACTCAAAATGTTCATTCCTCGAACAAGCATAGCCGTATAACACTCTTTCACAACCGAGTCAACAATACCTGAGATGAATTTGTGCACCCTAGCACGGGGATCCGACACAAGTATAGGAGCATACTTGGAATGCTTAGCGAACCTAAGGGCATAGTCCCTCACCATCATGTCGCCCTGTCAGAGATTTATGTACTCGATCATCTTGGCCTCTCTAAGCTCAAAAGGGAAGAACCGATCAGGGAAGGCCATCTTGAATTCTTCCCATTCAACCTTAACGTTTACCATCCTTCCCACAAACCATTGGTTGTACCACCTCTGCGCTACATCCCCAAGTTGATAAGCCGCCAACTCAACCTTCTCCTCTGAACTCACAAAGACAGTAAACACCTCGATGAGTTCCTCAATAAACTCCTGAGCATCTTCATCAACCTTATATCCAAAGAACTCCAGAAGGTTCGTACGGGTGAAATTATTCACTCTTGAAGCCGAAGTACCAATGTTCACGGGATTCATCGGATGAGCTTGGTTGGCCACAACCTGTGCCAACATAGAGACCACATTCCTAAACTCAGCATGGGACACCTGTTCCTCAACCGGTTCCCGAGGAGCTAGTTCCTCAACTTCGGGAGCCTAACGGGGAGGGGAAACTCTTCTAGGAGGAAGTTTCTAAAAGAGCGACAAACGTACCAAAGTTTAGAAAGAGTCATTGTAAGATATCATGGCACGACATAAAGAAGAAGTGAAACAAGGTAATTCCTAAAAATGTCATCATATCCTCTTGTTCATAGCCATGACGCGTATCATACCCATGAACAAGACTATAATAAATGTGGCTTGTTGGACTACAAGGATCATTACAAACCTAGGGCTCTGATACCATCTTTGTCATGACCAGATAGGGGGCCTAGATGTGACATGGAGAAGGAGAACCCGAAGGTCCTCGATCAAGCCATCATAGCATCATTACACACATCATCGGTTCGAAAGCACAAAAGTTAAACACATAACACATAAGCTCTAAGGGAATCGGGACTTTGGACTCAAGCTATGGGGATGATATTGGGAATGAGATAAGCATGGATTCAATTAACACATAGCAATCATCTCTAAGGGGAAGGGTAAGTAGGATTCCACTATGGGGGCACACCGGGATTATGGGACTTTCCACATAGGCACATAGTCAATAACAACCCCCAACATTTATATCATAAGCATAATAAATGACAATCCTCATAATCAAGGCTAAATGGCATAGTATTACATAACCATGATGTTTAACATAACAAGTCAATGTACAAGAGTATAAAATTGTCTAACAAGCCTCTACACAGATAAGCGGGGCCTCGATAATGTTTGAGGCTCACCCTCAAAACATAAGTAAGTAAAAGACATAATAGAATTAGGTTGATAGACGGTGGCTATTGACCTTGAACAAAAGGGATCACCACTAGCAAAGTCTTCACAAGATGATTAACTGTCGTCCGGTAGAATGTAGATATCGTCGCCAGTCCCTACATGGTTAGAACATGTGGACAAGGAATATGGGTTAGCACAATTAAGCACTAAGTATGTGGGCATGCAATGCATATGCACGTAATCCTATGATAACCTATATGAAAAGGGCACATGTATAGAAGCAAATATAAGAAAGGATTATATACAATATTCCATGAAATCATAATGCATGCAATGCCACAATACATAATATAGAGGGGATGGAATCATAACCGACATCACAATCTATGCGAGCTAGTACATGAACACCGATGCAAGGCCCCTGCATCGAGATGAGGGTGTTTACTTACCAAGGGTAGAACCCACCACACCTTACGGGTCTCCCATTTTTGTGTGATGGACACCTTCCTTACAAGTAACCCATTTCTAAAGGATTTACATAACATGACATATTATACCTATGGAGGCACATAGTTTGACGGAAAAGAGTGTGGACCCTGTGAAGATAGTCCACCCCAACTCTAATCCCTCAGTGTTAAATCCACATCCCACAAGAATACATATACATATACATGCTTTTAAAACAAAACTTGACACTTAGACTTTTAAACATGCATACTTGGGCTTGGATCCAAACATACTTTCAAATGCTATTATGCATACTTAACAAGAGTTAAACATAGTTATAGTCACGCATCATGGGCTAAAAAGCCAAACACCTTTCATGTCATACTTCATGCATAAGAGTAGCTCCATACATGTCAAGCTTGTCAAATCACAGTGGTGTAAACACCTATGTTGCTCAAAGAGCCATAACATAGACTTAGTGTGATCATAACTTAGCCTTAACCCATACTTGTTCAAAATCATAGACAAAATCATGTTAGGGACTTAGCCCACGTCAAAACGTTCATCATAAACCATGAATCATGCATGCAACTCTATGAGGAACAATGTGAATAGCATGGGTAATGAAATTCAAACTTTATATTCAATTCAAGAGTAGTTCATGAGAAATTCAAGTTAAATCTACCATTAAAACATCATTGAAGTAATACCCATGGATAATTTAAAGGTATAAGGGATATGCATACTTGATCATCTTCAATAACATTAAATCTTCATGAAATTAGAGTTTATATCAACATTAAAATACCTAATTTCTACAGCACATAATCCCAATGAACTAATTACTTCATAATTTAAAGAACCCAACCTTAATTGAAAACTTAAAAATTGAATTTAAAGAGGGTTCTTGGGTCTTCAAGGATGAAAGGAAATCCTTGAATACAAACCCACATACCTTGCAATAACCAAGGGAATTGAAAAATCAAGCAAGCAAAGGTTGTCTTCCCCAAATTTCTTCAAGCTTCAACAATGGAGGTCAAAAGAATTTAGGATTTTTCAAAGTGTAAAGAGGAGCCTTGGAATGGATGAAAAGGGGTTAGGGTTAGGTTAAGGGGATTTATGGGGACCTTAGGATGCCTAAAAGTGGCCTAGGGATTAGTTAAATTACGAATTAACCATGAATGAAATGGACATTTAACTGTAAAATAGGGTCACGCGGTGGAGCTATAGTGACCATCTAATCATCACACAGTCCGTACAACTCATCGTGAAGCAACACTTAAACTTTGCTTCGGCTCGAACCTTTGGGGGACTTTCTGGATCACGGCACGAGGGGGTTCACAGGCCGTGTGGCTTCACACGGACCGTGTACTAGTCCATGGAGCCACAGATGGCCCAAGAACCAACCCACAACCCCTGGACAGCCCACTTCCCCACTTACCGGCCACCCACACGGACCGTTTGAGGTCTCACGGGCCGTGGGGTGGTTTGTGAGCTATGACTTGGGTTATGGGGTGGGTCCTAGCCACCCTAAGCTCACTGGATCATGTCACGGACCCCCACATGGACCATGGACCCTCACAAGGTCCGTGGTCCATGCCTTGGGCCATTTTCAGGGCCTATTTCCAATGTCTTCCGAATTTCAGACAGCCTCACTATTTTGGCCATAACTTCCTCATACAAACTCCGAGTCGAGTGAAACTAGTTGCATTGCGAAGAAAACTCAAAGAGATTAAATTTGATATGTAGTATACCACACGGTTAAGCTTGTATCAAAAGTTATGTCTCCTCAAAGCTCCCTATCAAAATGATATCTCTAGGCCACCAAATGATCCTTTTTCCATTCAACCACTTAAACTCAACCCGTGGCTACAAAAACTCAACCATGACCAGTACAACATCATACAAGACCAACCATAAGGAGATTTTAGAAAATTTTTAGGTCGTTACATTATGGTTATGTATTATGCATGGATGATATGATTTTGCAATACGAGATGTTATGAAAAGTCATAAGTCCTATGATATCTCCATAGCTTGAGTCATCCTTACACGTCCCTTAGTTTTATGTTCTATGTGCTATGTGAGTCCATGTTAATCCCTATCGTGATGATATCCCCTTATCATGAGTCATACTTACTCGCCCCATAGAACTATGTGTTTAATGTATATCTATACGCTTCCAAATAGATGATGTGCGAATGTATGTTATAAGGCTTGTTTGGGGACTCTTGGGTTCCCATGTGCCTTGTCACTCCTAGGTACCTTCCTGGGTCGTGACAAATATTGTATCAAAGCAGTAAGTTTATAAGTAATCCTCAGAGTCTAACATCTCGCGTCGACTAGAGTCCTATTTGTGTGTGTGAAGTGCACCATATCTATAAGTGGGAGGCTATGATAACCTTCTAGGAACTGTCTCACTTCTTCATTTCTTATTTCATGCTATGGATCGTGTATTTAGATTTCTTGACAGTGATACTATCATTGGTACTATTTCAGAAGATGCCTCTATGAAGAGATCCTTTACCTAGGAAGGCCCCGATTAATGAGAACCCAATCCCTTAAGAGCCTATGGGGGAGCTAGTTACTTACGATGAGTTCAGGTCTGTTGTTTCCCTGCTTGCTCAAGTGGTGACCAATCAAGTTAGGTAGGTCGATCCCACTTCTAAGGTCCAGACTCCAACTGCTAGATTGAGAGATTTTACCCGGATGAATCCTCTAGAGTTCCATGGTTCAAAAGCTGATGAGGATGCACATGAATTTATTGATGAAGTCATTGAAGTGTTGACTATTTTGAGAGTGACATCTATGGAGAAAGTTGAGCTAGTTGCTTATTAGTTAAAGGATGTAGCTCAGGTGTGGAATAGTTAGTGGTTGATAGAGAGGGTTGTTGATGCTCAGGTTGGTTAGGAAGAGTTCAAATTTGCTTTTTTGGACCATTTCTTCCCTCTTTACCTTAGGGAGGTAAATATGACAAAGTTTATCAATCTAAGATAAAGTGGTATGATTGTGAGGGACTATTCCATCAAGTTCAAAAATCTCTCAAAGTATGCTTCTATGATAGTGGTTGACCTCCGTGCAAGAATGCACAAGTTTATTTTTGAGATCTTTTATTTTGTTGTGAAGGAGCTTTTTACGACTATGGTTATTCAGGATATGGTCATCTCTAGCCTCCTGACTTATGCTGAACAGATTGAAGAGGAGAAACTCAAAGAAATAAAGGTGAAGGATGCTAACAGGACCCATTATGATATTGGGTTTTCTAACTCTAAAGGTGGTATTGGATATGTCGCTTCCAACAAGGACAAGGTTCTAATGCAAAGTTTCTCAATAGTAGATTGACTTTGCCTAAGGAACCGGATGAAGATGGACTAGCTCCTCTTATGGGATACAAGTGTGGTAGGAACCACTTAGGTTTATGCTAAAGGGAAACTAGTGCTTGTTTTGGGTGTGGTTACATGAACCACAAGATTGCTAACTATCCCAAAGTTTCCAAGAAGGTTCAGGGTCAAGGGGATCAAGGTGAGCAAGTCTAACCAAGGGTTCCTCGAGGTGGTGTTCCAAGGAATAGAAAGTTCTATGCCTTGCATGCTGGAAAGAAAGTAGAGGAATGTAACAACCTAAATATTTTCGAAATATACTTATTATTGGCATTATATGACATACTACAAGCCATGGTTGAGTTTTGGTGGCCACGGGTTGAGTTTATGTTTCCGAATACAAATTGGGCTGGTAAGTGGCCTACAAGGAAAGTTTCGGTAGTGTACTTCAAACAGTCATAACTTTTGATGTGGGAGGAACCATGTGCGATACCACATATAAATTTCAATCTCTTTGAGTTAACTTTGCAACACAAGTGGTTTCACTCAATTTGGACTTTGGATGAGGGAGGTATGGCCCAAACAGTGAGATTGTCTAAAATTCGGAAGCCATTGGAGATAGGCTCAGAAAAGTGGCCAAGGACTTTGGAACGGACTGTGAAACTTTTCACGGTCTATCTATGGTCTCGTGAGGTGTCACCGTGAGCTTGGGGTAGCCTGGAACCACCCCTAAGCCAAGTGTAGGTCAACGGAACTTTAAACAGACCGTTTGACAATTGACAAGCCGTCCACTGTCCCGTGAAGGTGGACAGTGGATAGGACAAGGTTTGATATATGATTTTGGCTCTAAGGGAGGTTGGACAGTGCCTTACACGAGATGTCTCACCTTGAAAGGACCGTTTATGGGTTCGTGAAGTGTAACAAAAAGTCCTCCAAGAGTTCGTGTGAAGATTTGGCTAAGTGTAACTTGACGGCATGGTAAACGACTCGTGTGACAGTTTGAAGGCTCTGTAGCTGCTGTTTGGGCACTGTGTATAGTGAAAAGTTCCATTTTATTAATGGTATTTTCGTGATTTAACATTTTCCTAAGCCCCCTTTTGGTCCCTTAAGGTA
>JBCEWC010017996.1:0-12199 GCA_038996855.1 Solanum aculeatissimum
AAGGCCCGAGCCTGAGAGGATCGAATCTCGATTTACAGGCCAAACCAAACTCGATCACCTGGAAACTCAATTAATGGGTCGGGCCGAGTCCGGACGGGTCGAAACCCAATGCGCAGGCCTACCCGAGTCTGAACCGGTCTTATTCCTATTAATGGGCCGGCCTGAGCCCAAGACGGTCGAATATCGATTTGCGGGCAAAACCGAACACAATCACCTAGAAACTCGATTAATAAGTCAGGCCGAGTCCGGACAGCTCGAAACCCGATGCGCGGGCCTACCCGAGTCCGAACTGGTCTTAACACTAATAATGGGTCGGCCCGAGCCCAAGCCGATCGAATCCCAATTCGCGGGCCGAACCGAACACGATCACCTAGAAACCTAATTAATGAGTCGAGCCGAGTCCGGACGGCTCGAAACCCAATGCGCGGGCCTAACCAAGTCCGAATCGATCTTAACCCTATTAATGGGTCGGGACCGAACCCGAGCCTGTCAAATGTCAATTTGCGGGACGAACCAAATACGATCACCTAGAAACCTGAATAATGAGCCGGGCCGAGTCCAGAAGGCTCGAATCCCGATTCGCGGGCCGAACAAAGCACAATCACTTGGAAACCCGATTAATAGGCCGGGCCAAGTCCGAATGGCTCAAAACTCGATGTGTGGGCCTACACGAGTCTGAATCGGTCTTAACCCTATTAATGGGTCAGCTCGAGCCAGAGCCAGTCGAATCTCGATTCGCAGGACGAACCGAACACGATCACCTAGAAACCCGATTAATAGGCCGGCTCGAGCCCGAGACGGTGGAATCTCGATTCACGACCCGAACCGAACACGATCACTTGGAAACCTGATTAATGGGCTAGGTCGAGTCCGAACGGCTCAAAACCCGATGTGCGGGCCTACCCGAGTTCGAACCGGTCTTAACCCTATTAATGGGTCGGCCTGAGCCCGAGACGGTTGAATCTTGATTCATGGGCCGTACCGAACACGATCACCTAAAAACCCAATTAATGGGCCGGATTGAGTCCAGATGGCTCAAAGCCCGATGCGCGGGCCTACTCGAGTCCGAACTGGTCTTAACCCTATTAATAGGCCGGCACGAGACGGTCGAATCTCGGTACGCGGGCCGAACCTAACACTATCACCTGGAAACACGATTAATGGGCCGGTCCGGGCCGAGTTCGGACTACTCGAAACTCGATGCGTGGGCCTACCCAAGTTCAAACCGGTCTTAATCCTATTAATGGGCCGGTCCGAACCCGAGACGGTCGAATCTCAATTCACGAGCCAGACCGAACACAATTACCTTGTAATCCGATTAATGGGCCGGGCTGAGTCCGGACAGCTCGAATCTCGATTCGTGGCCCGAACCGAACACGATCACCTGGAAACCCGATTAATGGGCCGGCCCGAGTTCGGACGTCTTAAAACCTGATGCGTGGGCCTATCTGAGTCAGAACCGGTCTTAACCCTATTAATGGGCCAGCCCGAGCCAGAGCCAGTCGAATCTCGATTTGCAGGCTGAACCGAACACGGTCACCTGGAAACCTGATTAATGGGCTGGGCCGAGTACGGACAACTCGAAACCCGATGTATGGGCCTACCCGAGTCCTAACCAGTCTTAACCCTATTAATGGGCCCATCTGGAAACCCAATTAATAGGCTGGGCCGAGTTCGAACGTCATGAAACTAGATGCGCGGTCCTACCCGAGTCCGAACTGGTCTTAACCTTATTAATGGGCCGGCCCGAGTGCGACACGGTCGAATCTCGATTTACGGGCCGAACCAAACACGATCACCTAGAAACTCGATTAATAGGCCAGGCCGAGTCCGGACTGCTCGAAACCTGATGTGCGGGCCTACCCGAGTCCGAACCGGTCTTAACCCTATTAATAGGCCAACCCGAGTTTGAGTCGGTCGAATCTCGATTAGCTGGACGAACCGAAAACGATCACCTGGAAACCCGATGTGCGGGCCTACCCGAGTTTGAACCGGTGTTAACCCTATTAATGTGCCAGGTCGAGTCCGACACGGTCGAATCTCGATTCGCGGGCCACACTGAACATGATCATCTTGAAACCCGATTAATGGGACAGGCCAAGTTCGGACGGCTCGAAACCCGATGCGCGGGCCTACTCGAATTCGAACCAGTTTTAACCTTATTAATGGGATGGCCCGAGCCTGATACGGTCGAATCTTGATTCACGGACCGAACCAAACACGATCACCTGGAAACCCAATTAATGGGCCAGGCTGAGTCTGGACAGCTCGAAACCTGATGCGCGGGCCTACTCGATTCCTAACAGGTCTTAACCCTATTAATGGGCCTGCCCGAGCCCGAGACGGTCGAATCTCGATTCGCGGGTCACACCGAACACAATCACCTAGAAACCCGATTTATAGGTCGGGCTGAGTTCGAGTGGCTCAAAGCCTGATGTGCGGGCCTATTTGAGTCCGAATTGGTCTTAACCCGATTAATAGGCCGGGCCTAGTCTGGACGGCTTGAAACCCGATGCGCGGGTCTACCCGAGTACAAACCGATCTTAACCCTATTAATGGGCTGGCCCGAGACGATCGAATCTTAATTCGTGGACCGAACCGAACACGATCACCTGGAAACCCGATAAATGGGCCGGGCCGAGTCCGGACGGCTCAAAACCAGATGCGCGGGCCTACCCGAGTCCGAACAAGTCTTAACCCTATTCATATGCCGGCTAGAGTCTGACACGGTTGAATCTCGATTCGCGGGCCAAACTGATCACGATCACCTGGAAACTCGATTAATGGGCCGGGCCGAGTCCGAACTTCTCGAAACCCGATGCACGGGCCTATCCGAGTCCGAACCAGTTTTAACCCTATTAATGGGCCAGCCTGAGTTTGAGTTGGCCAAATCTCGATTCGCGGGCCGCACCGAACACCATCACCTAGAAACCAGATTAATGGGTCGGGCCGAGTCCGGATGGCTCAAATCTCGATTCGCGGGCTGAACCAAATACGATCACCTAGAAACCCGATTCATGGGCCAAGCCGAGTCCGAACGGCTAAAATCTCTATGCGCGGGCCTACCCGAGTGCGAACTGGTCTTATCCCAATTAATGGGTCGGCCCGAGCCCGAGACGGTCGAATCTCAATTTGCGGGCCAAACCAAACATGATCACTTAGAAACCCGATTAATGGTCCAGGATGAGTCCGGAAAGTCCGAAACCCGATGCGCAGCCCTACCCGAGTCCAAACCGGTCTTAACCCTATTAATTGGCCAACCCGAGCCCGAGACTGTCGAATCTCGATTTGCAGGCCAAACCGAACATGATCACCTGGAAACCCTATTAATGGGCCAACCCGAGTTTGAGTTGGTCAAATCTCGATTCGCGGGCCGCACCGAACACCATCACCTAGAAACCCGATTAATGGGTCGGGCCGAGTCCGGATGGCTCGAAACCCTATGCGCGGGCCTACCCATGTCCGAACCGGTCTTAACCCTAATAATGGACCGGCCCGAGCCCAAATCGGTCGAATCTCGATTCGCAAGCTGAACCAAACACAATCATTTGGAAACTCTATTAATAGGACAGGCCGATTAATGGGCCGGGTAGGGTCTGGATGGCTCGAAACCCGATGCGCAGGCCTACCCGAGTCCTAACAGGTCTTAAGCCTATTAATAGGCCAGCCCGAGCCATAGTCGGTCGAATCTCGATTCGCGGGCCAAATCGAACATAGTCACTTGGAATCCCGATTAATGGGCCAGGCCGAGTCTGGACGGCTCGAAACCCGATGCGTAGGCCTACCCTAGTCCGAATTGGTCTTAACCCTATTAATGGGCCGGACCGAGCCCGAGACGGTTGAATCTCGATTTACGGGTTGAACCGAACACGATCACTTGGAAACTCGATTGATGGGTCAGGACGAGTCCGGATGGCTCAAAACCCGATGCGCAGGCCTACCCGAGTCCAAACCGGTCATAACCCTATTAATGGGCCGACCCGAGCCCAAGACGGTCGAATCTCGATTTGCGAGCCAAACCGAATATGATCACCTGGAAACCCGATTAATAGTTCGGGCCAAATCCAGATGGCTCTGAACCCAATACGCGGGTCTACCTGAGTCCGAACCGGTTATAACCCTAATAATGGGTCGATCCAACCCGAAATCGGTCGAATCTCGATTCGCGGGCCAAACCGAACATAATCACCTGAAAAACCAATTTATGGGCCGGGACGAGTCCTGATGGCTCAATACCCGATGCACAGGCCTACTCGAGTCTGAACTAGTCTTAACCATATTAATGGGGCGGCCCCAGCCCGAGCTCTTCCAATCTCGATTTGCGCGCCGAATAGAACACGATCACCTGGAAACCCGATTAATAAGTCGTTCCGAGTTCGGTCGGCTCGTAATCTGATGCGCGGGCCTACCCGAGTCTGAACTGGTAATAACCCTATTAATGGGTCGGCCCGAGACCGAGACGTTCGAATCTCAATTTGTGGGCTGAACCGAACACGATAACCTGAAAAACTGCTTAATGGGCCAGGCCGAGTCAGGATGCCTCAAAACTCGATGCGCAGGCCTACCCGAGTCTGAACCGGTCTAACCCTATTAATGAACTATTCTGAACCTGAGCTGGGCGAATCTCGATTCGCGAGCCGAACCGAAAACGATCACCTGGAAGCCCTATTAATAGGCCGGGCCGAATCCGAATGGCTCGAAACCCGATGATAGGCCTACCCGAATCTGAACCATTTTTAACCCTATTAATGAGCCATTTTGAGCCCGAGCTGATAGAATATCGATTCGCAGGCCGACCCGAACATGATCACCTGGAAACCCAAATAATTGGCTGGGCTGAGTTCGGACGCCTCGAAACCCGATGCGAGGGCCTACATGAGTCCGAACCGGTCTTAACCCTATCAATGAGCCGGCCCTAGCCCGAGACTGTCAAATCTCGATTCGCAGGCCGACCAGAACACGATCACTTGAAAACTCGATTAATGGGTCGAACCGAGTCCAGAAGGCCCGAAACCCGATGCACGTGCCTACCCGATTCATAGGTCGAACCGAGCCCGAGCAGGTCGAATCTAGATTCACGGGCCGAATCGAACACGATCACCTGGAAAACCGATTAATGGGTCGGGCCGAGTCCGGACAGCTTGAATCTACATTCACGCGCCAAACTAAACACGATCACATGAAAATCTGATTAATGGGTCGCTCCGATTTCCAACGGCTCAAAACTCGATGCGTAGGACTACCCGAGTCCGAACCGATCCTAACCCTATTAATGGGCTGGCCCGAGTCTGAGATGATTGAATCTCGATTCGTGGATTGAACTGAACACGATTACCTAGAAACCCGATTAATGGGCCGACAAGAGTCCGGATGGCTCGAAACCCGATGCGCGGGCCTACCTGAGTCCAAACCGGTCTCATCTCTATTAATGGGTCGACCCGAGCCCGAGATGGTCGAATCTCCATTCACGGGCCGAACCAAACACGATCACCTGGAAACCCGATTAATGGGTCGGGCCTAGTCCGGATTGCCCGAACACGATCACCTTAAAACCCGATTAATGGGTCGGGCCGAGTCTGGATAGCTTGAAACCCGATGCGCGGGCCTACTCGAGTCCTAACCGGTCGTAACCCTGATAATGGGCTGGCCCGAGCTGGTTGAATCTCGATTCGCGGGCTGAACTCAACACGATCACTAGAAAACCTGATTAATGGGCCGAGCCGTGTCCGGATGGCTCGAAACCCGATGTACGGGCCTACCCGAGTTTGAACTGGTCTTAACCCTATTAATGGGTCGGCCCGATCCCGAGCAGGTCGAATCTCGATTCACGGGCCGAACCAAACATGATCTCCTGGAAACCCAATTAATGGGCCGGCCCGAGTCTGAACGGCTCAAAACCAGATGCGCAGACCTACTCGAGTTTGAACCGATCTTAACCCTATTAATGGGCTGGCCCGTGCCTGAGAGGGTCGAATCTTTATTCGCGGGCTGAACTGAACATGATCACTTGGAAACCCGATTAACAAGCCGGGCAGAGTCCGGACAGCTAGAAACCTGATGCGCGGGCCTATCAGAGTCCGAACCAGTCTTAACCCTATGAATGGGTCGGCCCGAGCCCGAGACGATCGAATCTCGATTAGCGGGCCAAATCGAACGCGATCACCTGGAAACCTGATTAATGGGCTGGGCTGAGTCCGGATGACTCGAAACCCGATGCGCGGGCCTACCCGAGTCTGAACCAGTCTTTACCTTATTAATGGGTCAGCCTGAACCCGACACGGTCGAATCTCGATTCGTGTGCTAAATCGAACACGATCACCTAGAAACTCGATTAATGGGTCAGGCCCAGTCCGGATGGCTCGAAACTCGATGCACAGTCCTACCCGAGTTCGAACCGGTCTTAACCCTATTAATGGACCAGCCCAAGCCCTAGTCGGTTGAATCTCGATTGATGGGCCAAACCGAACACGATCACCTGGAAACCCGATTAATGGGTCGGGCCAAGTCTGGACAGCTCGAAACCCGATGCTCGGGCCTACATGAGTCTGAACCGGTCTTAACCCTGAAAATGGGCCGACCGGAGCCTGAGCCAGTCGAATCTCGATTCGCAAGCGGGACTGAACACGATCACCTTAAAACCCAACTAATGGGCCGGGCCGAGTCCGGATGGCTCGAAACCTGATGCGCGGGCCTACCTGAGTCCGAACTGGTCTTAACCCTATTAATGGGTAGGCCCGAGACCAAGCCAGTCGAATCTCGATTCGCAGGCCGAATCGAACACGATCTCCTGCAAACCCGATTAATATGCCCGACCGAGTCTGGATGGCTCGAAACCCGATGCGCACGCCTACCCGAGTCCGAACCGATCTTAACCCTATTAATGGGTCAGCTCGAGCCGGTCGAATCTCGATTCGCAGGCCAAACCGAACACGATCACCTGGAAACCTGATTAATGGGCCAGGCCGAGTTCGGACAGCTCGAAACGCGATTCACAGGCCTACTCTAGTCTGAACCGGTCTTAACCCTATTAATGGGCCGGCCCGAGCCCGAGAAGGTAGAATCTTGATTCGCGGGCCAAACCGAACACGATCACCTAGAAATGCGATTAAAGCGGTGGGCTGAGTCCGGATGGCTCAAAACCTGATGCGCGGTCCCACACGATTCCGAATCAATCTTAACCCTATTAATGGGCCGGCCTGAGCCTGAGCCGGTCAAATCTCGATTCGCAAGCCGAACCAAACACAATCACCTGAAAACTCGATGAATAGGATGGGCAAGTCCAAATGACTCAAAACCCGATGCGCGGGCCTAGATGAGTCTGAACCGATCTTAACCCTATTAATGGGTCGACTCAAGCCCGATCCGGTCGAATCTCGATTCATGGGTTGAACCAAACCAGATCACCTGGAAACCTGATTAATGGAATGGCCCGATTCCGAATGGCTTGAAATCCGATGCGCAGGTCTACCTGAGTCTGAACTGATCTTAACCCTATTAATAGGACGGCTCGAATTCTGATGCGCGGGCCTACCCGATTAATGGGGTGGGCTGAGTTCGGATGGCTCGAAACGCGATGCGCGGGCCTACTCGAGTATGAACCGGTCTTAACCCTATTAATGGGTCGGCCCAAGCCCGAGACGGTAGAATCTCCATTCGGGGGCCAAACCGAATACGATCACCTAGAAACCCGATTAATGAGCCTGACCGAGTTCGAACGGCTCGAATTCTTATGCGCGGGCCTACCCGAGTCTGAATCGGTCTTAACCCTATTAATTGATCGGCCCGAGCCCGAGGCGATTGAATCTCGATTCGTGGGCCGAACCAAACACGATCACCTGGAAACCAGATTAATGGGCTGGGCAGAGTCCAGACGGCTCAAAACCCGATGCGCGGGCCTACCCGAGTCCGAGACGGTCGAATGTCGATTCGCGGGCCGAACCAAACACGATTACCTGGAAACTCGATTGATGGGCCAGGTAGAGTCCGGACGGCTTAAAACCCGATGAACGGGCCTACCCGAGTCCGAACCGATCTTAACCTTATTAATGTGCAGGCCCGAGCATGACACGATTGAATCTCGATTCGCATGCCGAACCGAACACGATCACCTGGAAACCCGATTAATGGGTCGGGCCGAGTCCGGACGGCTCAAAAACCGATGCGCATGCCTATCCTAGTCTGAACTGGTGTTAACCTTATTAACGGGTCGGCCCGAGCCTGAGACGATCGAATCTCGATTCGCGGGCCGAACCAATCGAGATCACCTTAAAATCTGATTAATGGGTGGGGCGGAGTCCGGACGGCTTGAAACTCGATGCGCGGGCCTACCTGAGTTTGAAGCGATCTTAACCCTATTAATGGGTCGCCCGAGCCCGAGATGATCGAATCTCGATTCGAGGGCCGAACCGAACACGTACACCTGGAAATTCGATTAATGGGGTGGGCCAAGTCCGGATGGCTCTAAACTCGATGCATGGGCCTACACGAGTCCTAACCAGTCTTAACCTTATTAATGGGTCGGCCCGAGCCCGAGCCGGTCGAATCTTGATTCGCGGACCGAACCATACACAATCACATTTAAACTCGATTAATGGGCCAGGCCATGTCCGGATGGCTCAAAACCCGATGCGTGGGCCTACCTGAGTCTGAACCGGTCTTAACCCTATTAATGGGCCGGCTCGAGCCCGAGACGGTCGAATCTTGATTCGCGGGCCAAACTGAACACGATCACCTGTTTTCGGATGACTCTAACGTGATGCGCGGGCCTACTTGAGTCCTAACCGGTCATAACCCTATTAATGGGTCGGCCCAAGCTAGAGATGGTAGAATCTCGATTCGCGGGCTGAATTAAACACGATCACCTGGAAATCCGATTAATGGGCCTGATCGATTCTGGACGGCTCAAAACTTGATGCGCTGGCCTACACGAGTCTGAACCGATCTTAACCTTATTAATGGGTCGGCCCGATCCCGATCCAATCGAATCTCGATTCGTGGATCAAACTAAACCCGATCACCTGGAGACTCGATTAATGTGTCGGGCCGAGTCCGGATGGCTCGAAACCCGTTGCACGGGCCTACATGAGTTCAAACCGATCTTAACCCTATTAATGGGTCGGCCCGAGCCCGAGCCGGTTGAATCTCGATTCGCGGGCCAAATTAAACACGATCACCTGGAAACCCGATTAATGGGCCGAGCCAATTCCGAATGGCTCATAATTCGATGCGTAGGCCTACCCGAGTCCAAACCGGTCTTAACCCTATTAATGGGCCGGCTCGAGCTAGAGACGGTCGAATCTCGATTCATGGGTCAAACCTAACACGATTACCTGGAAACCCGATTAATGGGCGAGGCCGTGTCCGGACGGATCAAAACCCGATGCGAGGGCGTACCCGAGTCTGAACTGGTCTTAACCCTATTAATGGGCCGGCCTGAGACCGTGACAGCTGAATCTGGATTCGAGAGCCAAACCGAACATGATCACCTGGAAACCCAATTAATGGTCCGAGCTGAGTCCGGACGGCTCAAAACCCGATGCGCGGGCCTACCCGAGTTCGAACCGGTCTTAACCTTATTAATGGGCCGGCCTGAACCCGAGACGGTCGAATCTCGATTCGCGGGTGAGCCAAACACGATCACTTGGAAACTAGATCAATGGGTCGTGCTGAGTCCGAACAGCTCGAAACCCGATGCGCGGGCCTACCCGAGTTCGAACCGGTCTTAACCCTATTAATGGCCCGGACCGAGCTCGAGACGGTTGAATCTCGATTCGTGGGTCAAACCGAACACGATCACCTGGAAACCTAATTAATGGTATAGGCCGAGTACTGACGGTTCAAAACTCGATGCACGGGCCTAGCTGAGTCTGAACCAATCTTAACCCTATAATGGGCCGGCCCAACACCGAGATGGTTGAATCTCTATTCGCGGGCCGAATTGAAAACAATCACCTGGAAACTCGATTAATGGGTCAGGCCGATATTGGACGGCTTGAAACCCGATGCGCGAGCCTACCCGAGTCCGAACCGACCATTATTTGTATCAAGGGACTTATAAACCTATTTGTAGAACCATAGAGTTCTCATATAAATTCCCTGACATCATTATGGATAAATCCCAACTACAAATGTGAGAATTATATAACGTATAATTTATAACTATACGTTCCCCTGTAGCGCTGTATAACCGTCCACTGATATTTCTAAGTATCACAAAGATTTTAAATTTTTACATATCGGTTTAATCCAAGTAGATGTTAAACCTCTTTTCCGTAAAGGTTTAAATATTCCTTTGTGTTTGCTTCTTAGAGATTCTAGAATGTTAAACTACGATGACTCTCTTTTTGGAGTATTAGAAAGTAACCTCGCTAATAGTCCGGTATACTTTAACTGTTATCCCAATTTTACCGTCGATATTAACGACCCAAATATTCTTGACACCTTGACTCTTAACGTCAAAACTAAGAACATGAATAGAAAATTAGATACCAGAGAAATAGCTATAATATATCAGGTATATTATAAGCAAATGTCGTCTACAATAGCCCCAAAGGCTATTTTTGAAAGCGAAAAAGGTGCTACCATGCTCATGGAAGCAAACCAAGAGCACAATACCACCTTCGTTCCTAGGTTACTCAAGTGGAACGATAACCTCACGGATGAAGAGTGGAAATTCGACTCTATCACTAATCCTCAACCCATTCAACCTAACAGATCTAAGGTTGATCAGGTTATACAATTTCCAGATGGATCTATTAATCGTATGTTTTTAAGATCCAACTCTTTCAGCCAAGCTTCTTCAAGTAGAAGAATATCTTCGGCCAGACCTTCTTCTTTCAACCCTGAAAATGATGATGACTCAGAAGGTACTGTTAACCAACCTGGAAAGGTTCAGGGAGTTGATTTTGCTAGAAATATTCCTAAGGTCTACTATGATGAAACCATAGGAAGTTCTACCCCTAGTGATATGAATCCTGGTCATAAAAAGACTAGTTCTATCGATGTCCTCACCTCGGATGAGGATGATTTTATTCTAAATGAAAAACTCATCAGAAAGTGGTGGAAAACCCCTGAACATAAAACCAATATGGATTGGTATAAAACCACTTATACTCTGGATCAAAGGAAAGTATTCAGAGATAAATGGTTTAAAGACATGAAGAGATTCAAAGTGGAAATTGAATTCTTCAAATGGTTTGAATGCACAGGCCAACTTGATCACACAAAGTCTACTCTGCAAGGTCTTGTTCAGAGATGGTATACTAAAGAACAAGTTGTTGACAGTGTAACTCCACCTCTTGAAGGATTGAACATCCCCTACAGGAAAGAAATCTTGAAAGCTTGTCCCTTCAAAAACCCTAGTGACAAGGAAGGAGCTCTCGTTACAGCTCAAGAGGTTAACAAAATACTTGAGAAAAAAAATTACACCAATCAGGTTCTTCATGTTTTCTCCAAACAAATTGAAGATACTAGAAACACTATTAGACAAACTAGTGTTTTTGGAGAAAACCCTAGTTCTTCTAAACCAGGTATTCACATAGATACCAACCCCATCATTAGAATCCTTGAGTTCTCAAAGGAAGATTTCCCAGAGTTATCCAAGGACTTCCGTAAATCCTCCGATCTTTTGGATAAGATCAGCGAACAACTTTCCAAGCTAAATGTGTCCAAAGGAAAGTATGTTAGTGCTTTAGCAACCTCTACCCAAAGTAGGTATCCTCATAAGCATAACTATTATCCCAGGCCGTCCTTCCCTGACGTACAGTTTGAGGAAGACATATTTCACCCTGCCTCCTCCACAGATGGAACAGGAATCAATGAATGGAACATTGATGGGATGGCAGAAGGTCAGATTTATAATAAACTTCAAGAAATAGGCATCTCCATAACCTCCTATAAGATGAGAGGAGCCTTTGACAAGCAAGCTACTAATAGAGTCATTGCTGGGTTTACCGACACCCTTAAGCATTGGTGGGATAATTAGCTCACTGATCAAGACAAGATCAACATAGTCAATGCAGACGCTAGTAAATTAGTCACCAAGACTAAAAATGGAATGTCTGCAACTACAGAAGTTGTGACAGAAGATGCTACCAATACTTTGATTTACAACATTGCAAAATATTTTGTAGGAGAACCTAGACTTTTCCAAGATAGGAGCCTTGAGATCCTCAATAACCTTCATTGCAAAAAATTGACT
>JBCEWC010017997.1:0-12198 GCA_038996855.1 Solanum aculeatissimum
TGAGCCACAACTTAGTGTCCACGTATTTGTTACTGTATTACCACAACTGAATGTCCACGTATTTGTTACTGTATTATATAACAAACATGTCATTTAAAGAGTAGTGAAATACTTTCTATCCACGTATTTGTCCATTAGATAATTTTCTTTTGGGTTGGGGGTGGTTAATGTATTTATTCTACATATAACTCTATGTATGTCTGTGTGTGTATATTCATATACAGAGTAGTGGAATTCTTTCTATCCACGTATTTATCCATTAGAGAACTTTGTTAGGGGGTGGGGGGTTTAATGTATTTTTTTACATAAACTATAGTTTTCCTATTTAATTTATCGATGAACGCTAAGAATAAAGTAGTAAAAAAAATACATTTTATTTAAGATTTCTTAAAAGAGGTACATAAGAAAAATGTAATCACTAATATGGGATGGGGGAGGGAGTAATTTGAAAATTCCTTTTAAGCTACTTCATTCACTATTTTCTAACAAGTAACACGTAATGAGTTTGTTTATTGACTATGTATACACATACGAACCGAGAAAACAAAAACAAAATTGAAAAGTACTGGTAAAAGTTGGTATGACACTCAAATACTAAAATCACAAATTTAACTCTCCAAAAACCCTCCCAAAGCTCTCTGCTTCTCCAAGAATCAAATTCATTAAAGACCAAGCATGTTCAAGCTAAGTTCATCAAAATTTCTCTTAGTTCTTGATCAAGGTATGTGGGTCTTCATCTAGGAGTACCTTTCACCCATGGAGCATAACTTAGTTTCCTATTTTCATTAATTTCAAAGCATGTGCAATGACGATTTTTATGATTTTAGTTTCAAATGCTTAAATTATGAGGTAGTTTATGTTTATATATTCAAATATGCATGAATTGTTACAAAATGCATGAACTATATGATTTCCATCAATTATCTTAAGCATGCTATTCAAGTTTATCGAAACTATAATTTGGTTCCTTCAGTTTTGATTCAAATAATCTCAAACTATATGCTTATGCATTAATCTATTTTAATTTTATTATTTTAAGCTTATTGATTGTGAACCTGTACTTCTACTCCAACTTTATACTCATGTTATGATCATGCAAGTACAAGCCTTCAAGCAAGCTTATGAAGAGGAGATTTAGGATCCTTGAAGGTGACAAAGGACCCTACTATACTTATGAATGGTGTAATGATGATGGGGTGCACCCCCACTTTACACTATTCTAAAGGAGTTACTCTTATGTATGAAACAATGTTTATGAAATTATGAACGAGATTATGATTATATGCCAAGTATGATTTCATGCCTATGTTATATATTCTATGGGATTTGACTTAGCACCGAATAATGCTTGGAGGTGGGGGCTTGATCTATAAGGTTCCTTTATAAAGTCTTTAAGTCTTATAACTACACTCCACTGAAGGATTTATGATTACCAATATGGTTTGGTAGTGAATCTACATAGCTCATGACACCCACATAATTGGGTAGAGTTCTACCTTTGGAAGCAAACTCCCATTTTTCTTATGTAGGAGAAACACCAAATTTCATGTTATAGCTCGCATGGTCTTATTGTTTGTTATGACGACTTCCCACATTTGTGTGACTTATTATGTTTCAAGCATAATTTCATTTATGGCATATTTGCATATTGATATCTCTTATCTCACTCTTGCGGTATTCATTACTTGTTCATAAACTTACTTAGTCCTTTGTACTATATGTTTACTTTATATATTGCATGCTTACATACACAGTACATTCAAACGTACTAACACATATTTTATGCCTACATTATTTTTTAATACAAGGACAAGTGACTATTGGACCCGATTTGGTACTTTATGCTATGGAGAAGGTGAAGGTCATAGGGAAAAGGTTGAAGACGGCTCAAAGTCGTCAAAGGTCATATTTTGATGTTAGGAAGAGGAATCTTGTGTTTCGTATAGGGGATTGGATTTATTTTAAGGTTTCACCCAGGAAAGGTGCAATGCAATTTTGTAAAAAGCAGAAATAGAGTCCCTGTTATGTGAAACCTTATAGTATCTTGAAGCAGATTTGTAACACCTCCCAAAGCATCTCAGAAAGACCGTATGATGTATTTTTTGAATATGATAAAATATGTGTGTTATTTTACAAATCTGACTTTGTATTCTTTTTTAAGAGGTAAAATTGTGTAGGAAAAGGGTCACCTTCAATTTTTAGGTCACCCGTATCGAAATATAATTTTTCAATGAAATTGCGCGAACCAAAAGACTCTGCGGCAAAGGTGCATCGCGCCCTTCCACCCTCATAGTACAAAATTTTTCAAGTTTTGTTTCTTGCATGAAAAGTTAGTTAGGACTTATCCCAACACCATTATATACATTTTTTCTCAAAAATTCTTTTATTTTAGGTCCTAATTCTCTCTCTAAACACTTCCAAATCCTCTCAAACTTCTCTCTAAAATTCCCCATCAAGTTCTCTCAAATTTCTTGGAGATCAAGCTTCCTCAATTGAAGAGAAAGCTCCAAAATGGATTTCTTAAAGTTCTTCAAATCTTCTTCTTCATGTTTCAGGGAATAAAGGTATGTGAGTTTCTTCATTCATGGGTTTTTTCACCCATGGAGTCCCAAAACCTATTTTACAAAATTCCTTTAAGTTTTAATATTGATTTCTCTTGGGTTCTTCCTAATTACTTCTATTAAGCATGAATAATGTTGAGAATCTTTATCCATTGCATGAAATTGCATAAATTGATTTCAAGGGTTTTCTCCTATGAACTATTTTGTGAAGTTCAAGGTTATGAAAGTTATATAACCATGAGTTATTATGAGAATGATAATTTTATGAGATGAATTGCATGATTATGTGTCTAAAGTTCAAGGATGATATGTATGATTGTGGTGGGTTGTTTTAAAACTGACTTAAATTGATGAATTTCACTACTTTCATGCATAATCCTCTTGAGTTCCATGATTTAAAATTTACATGCATGAAATCCACCCAAATATCATATCAATATATTTTTAGGGAGTATAATCTCCGATGATGAGGGTTGAATTACTAAAATTTATGAATGTTATGATGTTTGAATCCTTCTAACGAATGTTAAAGATGGTTAAAGGACAATTCTCATAAAAAGATAGATCCCAAGTGATAAGAACCATTCTCATATGTTGTATCTCATTGTTTAGATAAGCTACTCTTTACGAATGATGAAAATGATGTTATGCTTTTAAACTTATGAATGAATATAATTATGCATATGTTTTCAAATGTATTCTACAAAAATGTCTTAGCATCGAATTGGGCATTGAGGTAGGATTCAGTAAGGGAATCCTAGTTCCAACCTCTTGTCTCATTAACTATGTGCCACCATAGGAGACCTCACTTGTAGGCTAGGCTAATGGATCCACCTAAGACATAATGTTTATTGATGATCCATATGTGATGTGATGGAGTTTTACATGGCAGGTAGTATCCCCGTGCCAATGTAGGGGTTATGTTTGATTTTAAGTAGTAGCTTCCTAGGTCTTATATGTCGGTTATGATCTACTGATGTCATTCAAACTACACCTCCAATTAGAGGATAAGCGGTCATTGTCAAAATATAGTACCTAAAAAAGGTTAGGGTCGAATCCCAGGGAAAATATGGTTAGACCTAGAGAAATTATGAGCAATTCGAGCAAATTAATCTATTTATTTCCCGAAAGGGAAAGTTTTAATAGAAAACAAAAAATAAACCTAAACTAGAATAATCAGTCAAGTGCAAGTGTTGTGAAACTAGTGGATGAAATAACTAGGGTATTGTGTTCCCCAGGATTCCATAAATCGATATATCCGGATAATCGTAATCTTTTCTAGTGTATAGCATGCAGAACGATAAGTTAAGTTCACCAAACCCTTTGATCCAGGCAAGAAATAAATTTTACTACATGATTTGATCCATCCCCACAGTGTGGCATTACAACCGCCCTTTGACCCAATTAGGTTGATTAGATGAACGAGATCACATCAAATCCTATTAATTATTCTCGTTTCTCATTCATTACCACCTTGATCTAGTCGATAAGAATTTGGGCAAGTTCTAATATTGTCCACTATTAAAAAGTATTCACATCGAAGGGCATAATTAATACATATATGCACACTTTCCATGAATTACAAATTAACTAGATTTTACCTTATTAGTTCTTCATGGTTCTCACAACCCTAGTTGTGGATTTAGCTATGCATGATCATTATAGATGAAGAAATCATGCTATAGAATAACATAATTAAACAGTTATAATGATGAATTAATGAACAAGCAATTCGAATCTCCAAAAGAAATGACAACATAATAGATAAAAAATAATCATAAGATTTTGAGTTCTCAATGTTCTCTCTTATCCCTCTGTCCTCTTACGTTGTATATGTAAAAAAACCTAAAACCCTATTTATGTAAAAACCAAATCCAAAATAAAATACTAAAATAGGAATCAACAGGTCCTACGGGCAAGGTTACGGGGCATATGAGGAACCATGGCCCGTACAAGGGCTTCATATACTTCAAGGCATAAAATTTGTGGTCCAACCTATGAGATCTTCCTACTAGCCTTATTATGACTTACGACCCGTAGGGGGTTTTGTCTATTAACATTATTGAGATCTTTCAAAACTTTGATCCTCGAGACACAATCTTATCTGCCACCCGTCATCAAATTAATGACCTGTTTGACAACTCGTGGATGTAATATTTGAAATATGGCCTTTTACTAGATTTGACTCATATAACCCACTTACGGTCCGTAGAGTGAACTACGACCCGTAAAGTGACTTGTAAATCACCTAAAAACTTCAATTATGTAGCACCTTGCGCAAAATCATCCTGATTCCTGTAATCATGTAAAAATAACATAAAAACACATCAAACCTACTAACATCGCTTTGAGAACACACAAAATCATATGTTTTAAGCGCCAAAAGTGTTGTATTTTTGCAGCACATTAACACCCTCAACTTAAAATTGTTGCTTGACCTCAAGTGATGGACTCAATCTACATAAGCAAGTATAGAAACATATAGACCTCAATCAAATGGCACACATCATCAGTCTCAGATACCCAAAAAAAATCATCAATGAATATATTAGGTAGTACTCAAACAAACTCAAGTGAAATCAATACAACAGTGCAACTATGATAGATAAGGCAATGCTCAAATCAACAATCACCAAGATAGTCTAAAATTAAAAATGCAAATCAAGTGCCCTCACAGAAAGAAGTCTCATTTCCCATTCAGAGTAATAAAGAAAATTCAATACTTAGGACTTTAAAAAACTCTCACACTCTCAAAGACATTCAAACACTGTGCACAATACTATAAACTTTCCCCTATACTCCTGACTATGACCTTTGACCATTTGGACTAGGATCACTCTAGGACTTTTTTGGCTTATAATGTAGGCTCAAGGGACTTTGGTATGATGTTTCTGGAACATAGCGACTAATGACCCTCCTTGAAACTACTTTATTGCACACTTTTTCCCCCTCCAATACTAGTGTTTTCAACTCATTCTCCTTTTTTCCTATTTCAAACAACTCTGGATGCCTTATTCTTAATTTTTCAGGTCATTGCCTCTTTGTTTTTTACATTCTTTCTTTTCTCTTTTTAGCTCATCATTTAGGCATCCATTCATTTTTTCTCACACCCATAGCACAATTTTCACTTTTATCATATATCACTAGCTTCCATCCCCATTCGGTGTGATTTACCTTTCATCAGCCACCCTCAACTTAGGTTTTTGGCCTGTGTTGAGGTGCACAATATCCAACCTATGAATCAGGGCCAATTTTTTGGGTAGTAGCCCCCCTCAACTTAGACTTTTAGCCTGAGTAGATATACACATTATTCAAGGAAGGACCGAGAAAAAATTCAGGATTTCACATATAAAATTATTTGGTTACTTAGGTATTTAGAAAGAAAGAGTCCATGTAACGCTTAAACATGAGGAACAAGGGATGCACAATGCATTTTGTTTGTCAATTTAGGCTAAGTGGACTAATATGAAGAATGACCTAAGATCATTTCCTAACCAATTAACCTCAAGTCTCAGTCAAAGTAACAGGGCAAGTTATAGATTAAAACAAAGTATAAGAATCATGCAATGACGCTCAGACACATATGGCACCAATTAAAATGTCAACATAGACTTCAAATCATGCATTTTATCACAATTAAGTATAACTTGTAAGAACAATCACTATTAAACACCGATTTCCCATGGTTGTCATCAAACTACCTAATAAAGAAACCAAGGGGAATCATTTTTCAACAAAAACCAACATATGCCACAACTATTAGTACAATATACTACTAATACTACTTATACATCCTAAGCATGTTAGTTCAACATAAACTAAATGTCCTTGGGGAAAGAACATAGGCAAGAAAGCCCCTCAGACTTAAAATTTTGATAGTTATAAGTCTTGGCTACTAAGACTTCACCGAGGCCTATAACTATCCACACCCTATGAAAAATCACTTGCATTGTACTCAATGCAACAAATAAACAAAAATAAAGCACATAGGTCACAAACAACATACATGGGTGCCTAAGCATTGATGTGTGTCTGTCCATCACCACCCCCAATCTACCAGGTGGTCTCCTCAATCTCGGGAGTCTTTTTGGAGGGTCCAGCACCCCTCACCATGTCATGCCCTCGTACATACCTCTCCATAACATCTGGAATCAAAGCTCACGTGGTAGCCACTACCTACTACCTCTCAATAAACTTTATCTCTTATCTCACAACATGAGGATCATTGAACTCAAGATGAGGCCACTTTTTAGAAGGCACAAAGGGTTATCTCCTCAATAGAAAATAAATCAACAAATTCCTTAGTAGTATTGACAAGCACATGAAGTATCATCGATGCTATATCTGCTACTCTCATCTCGGTGTGGAGCTACCAGATATCCTCCTAAATAGCACTCTAATCAGGAGATTGGGCTGAACTGCGACTTTGCTCTACTCGCTGCTCAAATTTATCAATGAGGCCATATACCAGTGCAATTCTCTAAACTAATCGGTGCGTTAGAGTCTGGATAGTTATCGCAAACATGTATACCATGCTTGTGGGGGAAGGCTGTATGAGCACAACCTCTAGTGTAGGAGTAAAATTAGTAGAGGTGGGCCCTATCTTTCTCTTAGTCTCTATATATGGAGGCCCCTCAGTAGCTGGAGTAGCAGGAGTGGAAGAAAAAGGCTTAGACCGTGGCACTATCGTGAATATCTCAAGTAATCGTACTGGTGTGTGTGGTGCTTACCAGAGGGCTACAGGATTCTTATCAACCTTAATCAGGCTAGAACATAATGTCCTCTGAACCTCAATCAGGGTGGCCCTCATATGTAGAATCTTCACCCTTATCCCTGTACATAAGGTATAACTAAAACACTGGAAAGGGATAGAAGTGGACCGCTTTAGGGCCCGCTCATATATATCCTCGGCTATCTACTAGGACCAATGAATATTAAAGCCATAAATGATGTTGGCAACCAATACTGCGCAATTCGAGGCTAAGGTATTATCAGCATGCATTGGATTGATCTACGAATGAACTACAACCCACAAAAACTTGTCAGTGAAACTAAGCGATGCCTTTACTATCACCGCTAATGTAGAAATCCAGTTAGGGTCCTAGCCCTGCTCAATAATGTGGTCGGTGATCTATCTCATCAAAATGGCCCCGTGAGTCGCATCTCTAACAAACCCACGGTCCCTAGTCTTCCCCAATTAATAGTCACACTCAATTGTAGAAATAAGGGTCTGGTAGTTGGGAACAAATATAAATTGACAGATAGTGGTCTCTGATATATCAATCGAAACTCCTCGTACTATCATCTGTGTGATACGGGTCTATGGGAGGAATTTCTTACTTTTTTATGTTGACTCTACAATGGTAGCAGTGTATGATACATAGAAATCACAAACTATTATCGGGCAGTACTTCTCTAATGGAGCATCTAATCACTCTAAGTTGTAGCGGACCATAGTGTCTGGGATCCCTAGGGCATCGTTAAGACTAATAGTGATGATCTAGGGCTCCTCAAAGATTGTGCGAGCCTTTCGACCCCACTCATGATGCATGAGATCATCCCAGTATATGCATTGCATAGCCCACACATACTATCTACTCGTCAAAGCATATAGAGGTGAAGGTAGTGCTGGTGGTGTTGGGGAAAACCCCATAGCCTCTGAATCTGACTCCTCTCCTAAGCCAGAGTCATCTCTCTGTCTTGATTTGGACCCAGACCCCACACCAAAGTAAGTTATCTATATTGAGTTGCTCTGTTATCACCTCCCTTGCCAAATTGGGGAGGCCGAGCAATTATGGTTAGTGTGCGCCTTGGCATTATCTGTCTAGCAGCTACCCAAGTCTATCATGGCTTGACGCTCTCATCTAAATGGACATCATGCTTCTGTACTCATCCACTGGCCTCAGAGTTTGTAGGTTCATTGTGGAGCTAGGTTTGTAGGGCCTCAATCTGATCGTGCTTAGGTCTGGGAGCCATAGTACATGAAATCACATAATTACACCAACTCACAAGTCCAAAAACTATAGGAAAGGAAATAAAAATGTTGCAAAAATAAGTGATAGAAGGATAAGTGATAGAAGGACCTACGAAGGCTCACCTATGAACGGTAAGTTAGACTATGGGCCATAAAAGGCCTTTATAGGTGGTAGGGTACAATAATTTTAATTGTTGGAAATGTACCTACGAGACCAGATATGGCTCATACAGTAGACTACGGGCAGTAGACTGAGTTGTAGGTACAACTCCAAAATTCATATTTCTAGGCAAGGAACTTAAAAAACCAAGTTATGAGTCGTAGTCAGAACTATGATGCGTAAGTGGTTTCGTCTGATGACATCCCTAAAAACCCCAAGTTGTTGAACACACTTACGAAGAGCAACTAGGGTCTGTGGACTAATCCATGGGCCGTAGAAGACCCTCGTTCTGTAAAAAGAATAACAACATTGGTTTTCTAAGGCCACCCAAAATGGTTCCATTAGTTAATATCAAACACAAGATCACTTCCAACTGAAAGGTTTATCAATTTGAACAACATTGAAGCAACATCTTGCACTTAATTCATCCAATAACACATTTTCACAAAGTTACCCCATACCCCACATGTACAAATCATTAATCTATCCCATCAACTATTAATTCAATATGTATTTATCACTTCAACCACCATTGGACAAATTATGTAACATGTTATCATTCAGTACACACAATGACATGTCAACGACAATAGAATAGTTCAATAGAATTCCAATGACAAGTGAGTTCATGGTTTCAAACAATGGCATAAACATTTTTTTCATGGCAATTTAAATCAGTTTAATCATCCCAGCATGTGATTCATATTCCACCTCACAAGAGGATTTATGTATCAAACTTAAAATGATAAGTCAAACTAGTCTCGACCACATAACACACTTCATTCGCAAGTAAAATCAAGTACTAGGGCACAAGCATCAAGGACTTATACTCAACTATGTCTCAAACCATTAATATAAAACTTTCAGCAAAAGTAGAATTTTAATAAGAGAATATACCAAAATAGTGATCAAATAGTCCTAGAAATAGAAAAAAAAACCTAGAAGATGAAAATTTGAGGTGCTGAATTCACTGTGGTGTGGCCGAAGTTTTGCTAGAAAAAGGGCCAAAATATCTGGTGACGATGATCGACAGTAGTCAAAGCTAATGGAAGAAGAAAGAGTATAAGGTATTTTTGGAAAATATTGGCAAAATTAGGGGTAAATGTATTCCCACCCTTCTCCCCCATTTTTTATTCCATCCACCGAATAGGGTTTAAGTGGGGTTGAGGCCCCACAAAACCCTAATTACGGGCTGTAAGGGATTCTATGGCCCGTATGTCCTAGTTTCATACTTCTAGAAATGCTAGCTTTTAGGTCTTTACCTTATGTGTCCATCTATGCGGTCTACTTAGTCATACGACCCATAGGTTAGATCATAAGTGCCCCTAAAACTAGGAAAATTCATACATCTTACCTGTGGTCCATGAGCCCCATTTACAACCTGTAGGTTCATCTATGGATTGTAAAGTTTGCTCATGGACTAGAGTGCACAAAAATTAGCTTACTACAAGTGGTTCTATGAGTCAGTGTATAGGTCGTGCTTTGAACCACGACCCGTAGAACTAGTCATAGAATCAACTTCTCTTACCCTTCAGCACTGGTTTGCTGACTTAACCATGTTCCTGCTGATTCTCCATAGAACAAACTGTTACCCTATAAGCCATCAGTCCATGAGTCCAAAATTACAACAAAAAAACACAAAAATTAAACTACATAAAAGTCTAAAAAGCAAAAACTAACACAAAAATATAAGAATTACAAAAATATCTTGGGTTTCCTCCCAGGTAACACCCGATTTAGTGTTGAAGCATGACTTTGAAAATTTGTTTACACAAACTTCACCAAGTACCCACACTTCCATCTTTAGTACATTTGGTATCTTCATCGATCGATAGATATTGAAGACAACTTCTACATCATTCAACCTAAACTTGAGGTGACTTGATTCCATGTCCACTAGAGCTCTCCCTGTGGCTAGGAAGGGTCTTCTTAAGATGATTAGAATGTCAAAGTCAACTTCCCAATCTAGGATCATAAAGTCAGCAGGGACTATGAATTTATCCACTTTGACTAGCACAACGTAAAGTATCCCCACAGACTTTTTTGCTGTCCTATTAGCCATCAACAGTCGCATGCTTATTGGAGATGGGGCTCCCAAGCCTAACTTCGTAAACACAACAAGAGGCATTAGATTGATACTGGAGCATAAATCATTCAATGTCTTTACAAAGTCAACATCTCTGATGGTTCAAGGTATGATGAATGCTCTTAGGTCCTCTTTCTTCTGCACCAAGTACCTTGTTGCAATAACACTACAATGCTGAAGATCTTGGGATAGTGCTTGGATCACCATCCTCTTTTTAGTTACTAGGTCCTTCATGAACTTCGCATACCCAGGTTTCTTCTCCAATGCCTCAATGAGAGGGATGTTGATAGTAAGCCACCTCAACATGGAGAAGAATTACTGAAACTTACCTTCCTCCTGCGTCTTTTTGAGTCTCTAAGGGAAGTGAGATGGGGGTCTAAGTATGGGCTTCAACATCTTTGGTATCACTATCTCATTGCTCCCTCATCTCTAGTGCCAGCATTTTTTATCTTCAATAGCTCATTCTCTGTAATCTCCTTACAAACCTCAGCATTATCAAATGGTATCGGTGGGTCAATAGTCTGCTTGCCACTATGTGTCATCACTGCCATGCACTGCCCATCATTCTTTAGATTTTGCACTATGTTGCTTGGTAATGTACCCTTCTGGCGTTGGTTCAATTTAGTTAATATCTGACCAAATTTCTTCTCCAACTGCTTGATGGCTATAGAATGAGACTCAATCTTCTAATTAATGCTTGAGATTTTAGATTTTAGCCCCTTCAACGTCTCATCTTGAGCGTCCACCTTCTTCAGCAATCTATCAAATATCTCTTCAATCCTCAAAATACCAGTCCCAGAATAATGATTGTGTTGTGAAACCTACACTCCACTCCTATAACCATCTCTGTGACCCTAGTCACCATCACTGTCTTGGCTCTTATTCTGGTCATAGTAGCCTTCTCGTTTATTATCCTTGAAAGTTTTTTCCCTTTAAAGTTCTCTTAACCTTGGTTCCCTTGAACTTTGTGCTAATACTCTTGGTTGGACCCTTGGACGTTGGTCTAACCCCCCTCCCCCCCATTTGATCAGTCAAAAAGCATGAATCCTCCTCATAGTCGGGCTCCTCATACATGGGTGCACCCTGTGGCTGGTGATTCACTACATTAACTCTCTCTTGAGTCTGCTTTATCAGCAAGCCCACATTGGTACTGATCCAAGCTAGCTTCTGCATCACATCATCTTTAATCCTAGCTTGCTCTAGATTAGTAGTCACTATAAAACAACTTTTGGTAGTGGATTTGTCTCTTGAATCTCATGCACCATTTGTCTTTTCAACCTTCTATAATCGTTCAGTTATGATTAAAAAAGTGCAATAAAAAATAGAGCCTCCCATGATAGTGTCACGACCCGGATAGGGGGCCTAGATGTGACATGGCGAAGGAGAACCCGAAAGTCCTCGATCAATCCATCATAGC
>JBCEWC010017998.1:0-12197 GCA_038996855.1 Solanum aculeatissimum
AAACACATAACACATAATTCTAGGGGAAATGGGGCTTTGGACTCAAGCTATGGGGATGTTGCCGGGAATGGGATGAGTATGAATCACATAGCACATAACAAGTATCTCTAAGGGCCGGGTAAGTAGGACTCAAGCTATGGGGGTATACCGGGTTAGGGGAATTTCCACATAAGCACATTCCTAACATTCACAATTCCATAATCATACTCATAAGCATAATCAAATCATCATTTCCATAACAAATCCTAATAGTCATAATATCCCAATAAAGCATAATAAAACGTGCAAGAGTTAGTGTGTCCAACATAGCCTCTACATAAGAAAGAGCAGGGCCTCAACATAGTTTCGGGCTCACCCTCAATACATGAAATAAGAAAATAGAAAAATACAAGGAATATAGAAGGCCACTATTGCCCTTGAACAAAAGGGCTCACCACAAGCTAATAACTTCACAGATGTCACTCGTCGTCCCCCGGAAGATAGAAGTCGTCACCGGTCCCTACATGGTTAGAACATGTAGATGAAAGTATGGGTTAGAACAAAATATGTACTAAGTATGCGGGCATGCAATGCATATTACAATATAGTACGACCAAACGAGATGACAAGGGTACAAATGATACGAAAGGAATGCACATAGCCAAGAGGAAGATACTATAACAATATGCCATGCCATGATGCATGAAATACAACCTAGGATCATATTATAGCGGGGATGTTGCCTCAATCGACATCGGAGGAGACCCGAGCGAGCTACTACTTGGATCCGGACTACTTGCCAGGTAGGTCCCTATACACGCTTCAACAAGGGGAAACAAACAAGTCATCCCATTTAGGGAGAAATCCCATGTTGACACAGGGTTTGTCGGAAAGGAGTGAGGCCCTTGGGGATAGCCCACTTACTACTCCAGTCCCTTGGTACTAAGCCTCATCCTACGAGAATACATATATATATGTATATATATCTATGCAAGCCTTTCAAAATGAAGAGTTGACACTCTTTCAAAACCATGCATCTTTTGACAAAACCAAATCATGATCAAATCCATATCCATACGTAGGCTAAAAGCCAACAAGAATTTCCAAAACCATTCCATATCAATGCAAAAAGAGTAGCTCATCTATATAGCTTATCATATCAAGCCTTCAAAACATATCAAGTGGTGCAAGCACCCAAAATGCTCAAAGAACCATAACAAGAGACTATGTGATCATAAGCCTTAACATATCATATCATAACAAGAGAGTCATGCCCTTAAATCATCATAAATCACCTAATTTCTATAGCCCTCAACTCAATGCAATGAAATATATCAAGAATCAAAGAATCCATAATTAAAGAAAGCTTAAATTAATAAATTAAAGATGAAGGTTCTTGGGTCCTCATGGATGAAAGGTAATCCATGAATCAAACCCACATACCTTGGGATTAGTCAAGAAAATTGAATGGAATTTCAAGAAAGATGATTTTCCCCAAATTTCTTCAAGCTTTCATCGATGGAGGTCAAGAGAATTGAGAGAATTTTGGAGAGGATTGAGGAGTGTTAGAATGGATGAAAAGGGATTAGGGTTTGATTTAGGGGAGTTAGGAGACCTTAGAAAACCTAAAAAGGGCATAGGATATAATTAAATTATGAATTAACCATTAATGAAATGGACTAGATCACTAAAGACAGTGTCTCACGGAAGGCCTATAGTGCCCGTCCAGAGGCTCACGGACTGTGAGCCTGTCCGTGAGACCTCACTTGATCTTGACTTCGTCTTGAACACTCGGAGGACTTTTTGGATCACTTCAAGAGGGGCCTCACGAACCGTGTAGCTGCACACGAACCGTGTACTGGTCCGTGGTTCATCACTTGGTCCGGAGTCCAGCCCTGAACCTTGGCAACTTCTCTGGATCACTTCACGGGACACCTCACGGGCTGTGAAGGGTCACACGGACCGTGAGGTGGTCCGTGGGACCACACTTGGTCCATGGCTTAGCCCACAACCCCTAGGAGAACACTGGACCAACCCATGAGAACCCCCACAGACCGTGGACCACCAAACGGTCCGTGTTCCTACCCTTAGATCCAATTCTAGAACCTTTTCCCATCGAACTTCCAATTACGGGCAGTTTCACTGTAAGGGCCATAACTTTCTCATCCAAACTTCGAATTGAGTGAAATCAGTTGCGTTGCGAAGATAACTCGAAGAGATTTGATTTGATAAATAGAAGACCACACAGTTCATGCCATAAAAAAAGATATGGCTTTTCAAAGTCCACTGCCCAATCGGCCTTACAACTCCACCAAATGATCCTTTTCGGATTCGGCCACTTAAATACTACCCATGGCTACCAAAAATTCAATAACGACTAGTTTAACAGTAACCTTGACCAACCATTACGAAGTTTGAAAATGTTCGGGTCGTTACATCATCTCCCCCTTGGGAACATTCGTCCTCAAATGAGTAAAACTATGGCTTGAGGACAACAATCAAACAAAAGACATTTTAACCACAACTCATAATGGATCATGCATCATTTCAAAAGTCTTTCAAAAATCATGTCAAAATATCATTTAAATCATTTTCGTGCTCATGTATGCATGCAATGTCATGAAAATCAAGAATTTAAAGAATTAGGACCATAAAAAGATAGAACCTAGTACCTTAGGCTTGAGTAGATTAGAAGAGATAGGGATATCACTCCATCATGTCCAACTCTTCTTCCCACGTTGCACTCTCCACATCTTGGTTCCTCCAAAGAACCTTGACCAAAGCTACCTCCTTGTTGCGAAGCCGCTTCACTTGCCTATCCAATATTTCAATCGGCACCTCTTCATAGGTCAAATTCTCCTCAACCGTCACACCCTCCAAAGGTGTAATGGCCTTAGGATCACCAACCAACTTCCTCAACATAGACACATGGAATACTGGATGAATGGAGCTCATGTCCAAAGGCAAATCCAACCTATAAGCCACATTGCCAACCTGTTCCGCATTCTCATAAGGTCCGACGTACCGGGAGCTCAACTTGCCCTTTTTTCCAAAACGCATGATGCCTTACATGGGGGACACCTTCACATACACCCAATCACCAACATGAAATTCAAGGTCCCTCTTCCTAACATTCAAATAAGACTTTTGGCGACTTTGAGCCGTCTTTAATCATTCCCTAATCAACTTCACTTTTTCAATGGCTCAACAACTAAATCCAGGCCTAACAAGGCCGCCTAACCTATTTTAAATCAACCAACCGGAGATCTACATCTCCTACCATACAAAGCTTTAAATGGAGCCATACCAATGCTAGCATGAAAGTTATTGTTGTAGGCAAATTCAATGAGAGGTAGATGATCATCCCAATTTTCCTTGAATTCCAACACACAAGCCCTTAACATGTCCTCCAAGGTTTGAATTATTCTTTTGGCTTGTCCATCGGTTTGGGGATGAAATGCGGTGCTTAACTTGACCTTAGTACCAAGTACCTTTTGAAAAGACTTCCAAAAATGAGAAGTGAATTGAGTACCACGATCCTATATAATAGACCTAGGTATGCCATACAATCTCACCAACTCTCGAATATACACCTTAGTATACTTCACGACACTATAGGTAGTCTTAACCGGTAAGAAGTGAGCAGACTTAGTCATTCTATCAACCACAACCCATATATAATTGAATTGACTCTGAGTACGGGGTAACCAAACCACGAAGTCCATGTTCACATCTTTCCACTTCCAAGTAGGGATTTCAATATCTTGTGTCAAACCACCGGGCCTTTGATGTTCCACTTTTACTTATTGGCAATTAGAACATTCCAACACGAACTTAGCTATATCCCTCTTCATACCTTGCCACCAATACAACTCCTTCAAATCTCGGTGCATTTTGGTAGATCCCGGATGAAAAAAATATTGAGAATTATGAGCCTCTTTCATGATAATATCTCTTAAGCCATCAACATTTGGAACACACAAACGGTCTTGGTATCGTAGCACACCATCTCCCCCCGGGAGAAAACCTCAATCTTTCCATCGGTAACCAACTTCGTCATATCTACCAAGGAAGGATGTAGGTCTTGTTTCGCCTTAACATTAACTACCAAGGAAGACTCGGATCCACCCTGAACAAGAATCTCGCCATTGTCGGATTCGGCCAACCTCACACCCAACATAGCCAAATGGTGCACATCTTTTACTATCTCCTTCTTCCCCTCTTCCACATGAGTCACACTTCCCATAGATAGCCTACTAAGGGTATACGCCACAACATTAGCTTTGCTGGGGTGATAAAGAACACTCATATCATAGTCCTTGAGAAGTTCCAACCATCTCTTTTACCTCAAATTTAGGTCCTTTTGGGTGAACACGTATTGCAAACTCTTGTGATTGGTGAAGACATCCACATGAATCCCATATAAATAATGACGCCAAATTTTCAAAGCAAACACCACTGCCGCCAACTCAAGATCATGGGTTGGATAGTTTCGCTCATGCACTTTTAATTGTTGGGACACATAAGCTATCACCTTATCATGTTGCATAAGCACACAACCCAAACCAATACACGACGCATCACAATATACCATAACCCTATCTAAAACATTAGACATGGTCAAAATCGAAGCCAATGTAAGTCGGTCCTTCAAAGTTTGAAAACTCTTTTCACATTCATTTGACCACACAAATTTAGCCTTCTTTTGAGTCAACTTGGTCAACGGAGATGCTATAGAGGAAACCCCTTCAACAAACCTTCTATAATAACCGGCTAAACCAAGGAAGCTTCGAATATTCGAAGGAGTCAACGGTCTAGGCCAATCCTTTACTGCTTCGGTTTTCTCAGGATCAACCTTTATGCCATCACCGGACACCACATGACCAAGGAAAACAACTTCTCCCTACCAAAACTCACACTTTCTAAACTTGGCAATCAATTATTTTTCCCTCAATGTTTGAAGTACCAACCTCAAGTGATCCATATGCTCTTGCTCACTACGGGAGTAAATCAAGATGTCATCAATGAAAACTACGACAAAATTATCAAGGAATGGATTGAACACCCAATTCATAAGATCCATAAACACCGCCAGAGCATTAGTCAACCCAAATAACATCACCACAAACTCAAAGTGATCATAATAAGTCTGAAAGTCCATCTTAGGAATGTCACACTCCCTCACCTTCAATTGGTGATAGCCCGAACGAAGGTCTATTTCGGAGAAGTGAGTAGCTCCTTGAAGTTTGTCGAACATATAATCAATTCTAGGCAACGGGTACCTATTCTCAACGGTCACCTTGTTCAACTGTCGATAATCAATACACATTCGGAGCGAACCATCCTTCTTCCTCACAAACAACATGGGAGCACTCCAAGGTGAGATACTCGACCTAATATAACCCTTTTCTAGCAAGTCTTTTAATTAATCTTTCAATTCTTTCAACTCCTTCGGGGCCATACGGTAAGGAGGAATAGAAATAGGTTGAGTGTCTGGGAGAAGATCTATGCCAAAATCTATGTCTCTATCGGGAGAAATATCGGGCAAGTCTTCAGGAAACGCATCGGGAAAATCATTAAGCACTAGAAACGATTAAAGCTTAGGTGACTCACCCTCTATATCTCTAACCCATACAATATGATAAATGCACCCCTTACAAATCATCTTCCGGGCTTTAAGGTAGGAAATAAATCGACCCTTAACCACGAAATCACCACCCTTCCACTCCAACACGGGTTAATTAGGAACTTGAAATTTAACTTGCCTAGTCCTACAATTAACCGAGGCATACGATGTATGAAACCAATCCATCCCAAGGATAACATCAAAACATATATTTCAAGTACTACAAGGTCGCCGGGGAACACTTTATGCAACACAGAGAAAAGACAACCTGATACTCTTTTTAGGTAATAATATATTCACCCATGGAAGTATACACCGAATAAGGTTCCCTTAGAGTTTCAGGACTCAAACCAAATTTAACAACCAACAGAGGAGTCATAAAAGATAAATTTGCACCCGGATCAAGTAATGCATAAACATCAAAATCAAAGATTTTTAACATACCAGTCACGACGTCTGGAGCTTCCTCCACCTCTTGGCGGGTATAAAGAGCATAGAACCGGTTATTTTTAGGAGCACCACCAACCGGGGCCTTCGGCTGCCCTTGATCACTGGGAGCCGCTTAATCCTTCTTCACATTCTTTGGGCAATTTGAGATCTTGTGGTCCAAACCACCATACCTATAGCAAGCACCCGTGATTCTTCTATATTTACCCACATGATTACCTCCTCAATAACCACAAAAAGGAATCCGGGGACCACCCCCAACTTGTGCCTTGAGAGGAGGCACCCTTAGATTAGCAACTCTCATGTTTGAACCTTGGCCTTGTTAAAATTGGCCAAACCCACCACCATTCTTGGCATTGTAGAACCCACCATCAAGCTGCGCCCTCTTCGCTTCATTCACTCTCCTCTCCTTAAGCTTTTCGCCCTTAATTTGTTTGGCATAAGTCATGAGCCTTGAAATGTCCATATCTCGAATAAGCATAGTCGTACGACACTACTTCATAACCAAATCAGAGACACCAGAGATGAACTTGTGCATTATTGCACGAGGGTCGAATACAAGCATTGGAGCATACTTGGAGAGCTTAGTAAATTTGAGAGCATAATCCCTTACAGTCATAACACCCTATCGAAGGTTGATGAACTCAGTTATATTGACCTCTCTAAGCTCAAGGGGAAAGAACCGGTCAAGGAAGGCCATTTTGAACTCTTCCCACCCAACCTTGACATCCACCATCCTCTTAACTAGCTATTGGTTATACCACACTTGGACCACATCTTTCAATTGATATGCAGCCAATTCGGCTTTCTCTTCCGAACTCACCCCTATGATAGTCAATACCGTAGTGAGTTCATCAATGAAATCTTGAGCATCTTCATCCACTTTTGAGCCATAGAACTCCGGAGGGTTCATCCGAGTAAAATCTCTCACCCTAGAAGTCGGAGTACCAATATTCACGGGATTGATTGGTCAGGCTTGGTTAGCCACTGCTTGGGCCAATATAGACACCACATTTCTAAACTCAGCATAAGACACTTGTTCCTCTACCGGTTCTCGAGGGGCGTGTTCCTCAAATTATGGAGCTTGACCGGGGAAGGGAACTCTTCTAGGAGGCATGTTCTAAAAGAGTGACCAGAACCAAGAGGTTAAAGAATTTATCATAACAACTCATGGCACGACATAAGGAAATAATGAAATGAGACAAATTCCTAAAACGTCATCATAGCTTCCCGTTCATAGGTATGGCGCACGTCACACCCATGAACAAGACTCTAATTGATGTGACATGTTGGACTCCAAGGATCATTTACTAACCTAGGGCTCTAATACCATCTTTGTCACGACCCAAAAAGAGGGTCTAGATGTGACATGGCGAAGGTGAACCCAAAAGTCATCGATCAAGCCATCATAGCATCATCACCCACATCATTAGTTCGGAAGCGCGGAAGAGTAAACACATAATACATAATTCTAGGGGAAACGGGACTTTGGACTTAAGCTATGGGGATATTGCCGGGAATGGAATGAGCTTGAATCACATAGCACATAACAAGTATCTCTAAGGGGCGGGTAAATAGGACTCAAGCTGTGGGGGCATACCGGGTTAGGGGACTTTCCACATAAGCACATTCTGAACATTCATAATCCCATAATCATACTTATAAGTATAATCGAACTACCATTTCCATAAAAAATCCCAATAGTCATAATATCCCAATTAAGTCGTTACCGGTCCCTACATGGTTAGAACATGTAGATTAAAGTATGAGTTAGTACAAAATATGTACTAAGTATGCGGGCATGCAATGCATGTGATAATATAGTATGACCAAACAAGATGACAAGGGTACAAATGATACGAAAGGAATGCACATAGCCAAGAGAAAGATACTATAATAATATGCCATGCCATGATGAATGAAATACAACCTAGGATCATATTATAGCGGAGATGTTGCCTTAACTAACATCTGAGGAGACCTGAGCAAGCTACTACTTGGATCCGAACTACTTGCTAGGTAGGTCGCTAATCACCCTTCAACAAGGGGAAACAAACAAGTTATCCCATCTAGGGAGAAATCCCATGTTAGCACATGGTTTGTCGGAAAGGAATGGAGACCACTTACTACTCCAATCCCTCGATACTAAGCCTCATCCCACGGGAATACATATATATATATATATATATATATCCGTGCAAACTTTCTAAAATGGAGAGTTGACACTCTTTCAAAACCATGGCTTGGCCCCCAACCCATAAGAGCACACTGGACCAACCCACGAGCACCCTCATGGACCATGGACCACCAAACGGTCCGTGGTCCTACCCTTAGACCCAATTCCAGAACCTTTTCCCTGTGAACTTCCAATTATGGCCAGTTTCACTGTAAGGGCCATACCTTTCACATCCAAACTCTAAATTGAGTGAAACCAGTTGCATTGCAAAGATAACTCAAAGAGTTTCTATTTGATATATAGCAGCATAAAATTTTTATCCCGTACCAAAAGGTATGGCTTTTCAAAGTCCGCTACCCAACCGGCCTTACAACTCCACCAAACAATCCTTTTCAAATCCGGCCACTTAAATACCACCCATGGCTACCAAAAATTCAACCATGACCAGTTTAACACTAACCTTGACCAACCATTACAAAGTTTGAAAATTTTCGAGTCGTTACAGATGTCTTGGCCCCTATTCCGTTCGTATTAGAGGTGTTGTTGAATATTTTGATATGTATGCCATGAACTCTACTCTTATTACGTCTATGTATTAGTGGAGATTTCCCTTTAGTCCCTTATTCCCTCCTATGTGATGAATTCTTGTTATGTTAATGAGATAAAAGTCCTAAGTCCCTATCTATCCCCATAGCATGAGCCATATTAACCCTCCCCTTAGACTTATGTGCAATGCGATTTATGCTAATCCTATTCCTACAACATTCCCATAGTATGAGTCCAAAGTCCCGCTCTCCCTTAGAAAAGTTTGCTACTTGATGGTTGTTTATTTATGTTTCCGCGAACCAAGGATGTGTCATGTATGCTTAAGAACCTTGTTTGGGGTTCCTTTAGGTTCCCCATTCAGCGTGTTACGCCTAGGCCGTAAGCTTGGATTGTGACAGTATGAGTAAGCTTGGATTGTGACAGTATGAGTGTTCTGATTGGACCTAGGAGGTGCTCGAAAAGTATTTGATATTTGATGTTGGCTATTTCTCTGATTGGAATGTTATGTAGTTTGGTTACTAGAAGTTGAACCAGGTGGATACCCATGAAGTTGATAATATTTTTCTATCGTATGACCAGATTTCTTGCAGTAATTGCAAAACCTATTCCAATATTGAGACTTGGAGATATTCTTCAAGTTACTAGTGGAATAATCTATCTTATAGTTTGGTGTTATGCTAGTTCCAACATGTAAAGTAGTAGATTCTAAAGTGAGGTGGTTCAAGGGTTTGATTTCTCTTTGGTGTTCATCCTAAATTAGCATGGAAAATACATGTGCCATAGTTGGTAGGGGATTCATCATAAGTATGCTCCCACGTATTAGTGTGTACATTTCATTGAGTCCCATTAAGAATTGAACTAATCTCCTGTCTTATTCTACCTTGTGAGTATTTTTATTTTCTCCACAGGTACAGTTACAGGTGCACAGAGTTCTAGCATTCAACATACTGAGTTCTTCCCAAAGTTTCTAAAATTTTGTGTAATATCCTGTGATATCAAGGGACCCTTGAGACAATTCATTAATTTCCCTTTGTATATAATACAATTTTGCTCCATTAATCTGCTCATATCTATCTTCCAGTTCTCTCCAAAATTTAGCTGAGTCCATGACATACTTGACATTATTAGCTATCTCCTTAGACAAAGAGTTCAAAATCCATGATGTGACCATGTCATCACATCTTTCCCACTGCCTGTATGTTTGATCATCAGGCTCAGGTCGTGGAATTCCTTCATTAATGAAACCCAATTTGTTTTTCACAGACAACGATTATAAAACACTTCACTTTAATAAACAATATCTAATTCCAATGAATGGCACCAACACAAGCATTGCTTTGGGATTATCAGAGGGATGCATATACAGAGGATTGTTGGAATCAATCGTGAGGCTAACTGAAGTGCTGAATCCGTCGGAGCTCTCACCATACGCCATAGTTCAACATTTAGACAAAAGTTTGAAAAATTCAAAAGAAAGGGAAAGGAAAAACGTGTACCTTAGAGTTGAGCTGGCTCTGATACCATATTAAAACAATAAGACTAGCAATGGAAAACTCAAGATTAAGTAAACATTAACAATGGAAGATTTGATCAACCATGAAAGCTATGAGGAGCAAAAAATGAAATCAGAAGTTATTTTGTGATAAATACAAAGCTTAGTTTGATTTCCACTGTATCAAGAGTATATATACATACGCACAAAAAGAGGAAAGAAAAGACTAATCTAATTGAACTGAATCTAGATTACATAGAGGCTTGATTCATCCTCCAAAAATAACTAACTGACTGCATAACAAATAACTAACTAACTAAAAATAACTAACACTCTATCATTTGTGCCTCTGCCAACTGTACTTTCTCACTAGGGTCCTCATGATCTAAAGACATGGTTTTGTTCATATTTAGATTTGTTCTTCCCTTATGCCCAATTTACATTCACACTATGAGTTAGTTAGCTAGGGTCTGTCCTAGTAACTCATCTATGTTTTAGAGGCTTTGTAGACCTATGCCATGATTGCATTCTATGTTGTCTTTCACATTCTTCTCTTCTATGCTTAAGATTGTTAGATTTCTTTAGCTTTTATTCCGCATTCTCTTATATCCCAATGCCCTTACTTAAATTTGTATTTTTTATATGCTAAGAGGCTTGGTTGGGATTCCTCGGAATCCTAATTATTGTGTCACGTCTAGTGCTTAACTTGGATCGTGAAAATTGACTAGTGTCATCTTGTGTAATCGTCCTTTTCTCCACAAGAGTGGTATAAATACAATATCGATGAGTCAGGAAAATTTTAGCGGTAACCTGGATCCTAGTTCTACAACTTTTTGCAATAAAAAAATCACAAAATTATTTATGCTAGTGCTAGTCAAATAGCAGATGCGACGCGACAAGTCTATACGCAGAAGCTAAAGTAATGATACAGAAAGTAAAATATTTTATACATGCAAAAGTTTATTTTCACTACTCATGAAAATATATTCTTTGACCATGGAGAAGATTGTAGAATAAGTCTGGAAGAGAAGAAAAACTTATTTAGTATGAAGGGATAGATACAGGTCACTAATACTTTCAGAGAAAAAAACATAATAGTTAATTATTTTAATAATATGATTTTTGATTTTACAGATACAATACACTTGCATGCATTTTAGAAGCTACCAAGTAAAGCTAAGAGGAGAACAAATGTAGACTAGATAGAAATACCAAACTTGAGACTCATGATGCTCAAACGAATGGCACCAGAATACGGCAACACATTGAGACACACATACACCACATTAACACATACCAATCATAAAAAGTAAAATAACATTGAAGCTATCTATATGCTTTCATAGTCCAATTTATCATATGCACAACTGGTATCTTTTTCTATTAAAATTACACATGATCTCAAGATAGCACAAGCTCGTATTTGATTTGCAAAGGATGTTGAAGTTGTTATATTTTAATTTCCAAGCTTGAAGTTGTTCATCATTTGTAATCGATCTCATAACACTAACGACTCAAGATTAAAGTTTATGAAAGATTCAAATCCTCGTTGACATTTTATAGACCATATCTAAGAAATCTAAAAAGAATTGAAGGCATGCAAAAATTGATTCTCATCTGAGATCCTCACATGCAAAAATCGATTCTCATATGAGATAAAAACCTAGCTCGCATTTCGAAATCGAAATTAGAGTTGAGATGATGATCAAAGAAAATGACTTAGCTTTTTAGATTAGGATATTTGTATGTGTTCTTTTTTTCGCGTGTTTTCATTTTGTTTCTGCTGTTTTTGTTCGATTAGGTCGGGATACCATTTTTGGTTTTGATAATGACAATACTACTACAAACTTTACTTATTTTTCTACAATTACTGCAAACTTTACATCTTATCAAAATAATTTACATTACAAAACAAAATACTTTACTACTTT
>JBCEWC010017999.1:0-12197 GCA_038996855.1 Solanum aculeatissimum
TTGAAGTAATAAGAAATCAATTCTCCAGCTCCATCTCTTTCTCTTCTCTGTTACTCTTGCTGCATCATCAAGGATGAACAACCATTGATGCTAGGTCGAGATTCTAACACGAAACTTAATCTGTCTTTAGATTCTTAGCATGAACTCGTTGCACTCTTAAAAATATATCTTCAAAATGCAATTTCACACATTTGTATCTATACTCCATATATATATCAAAAGTATTGATACAAGTTAAACAAGTTGTTTTTTGACATCCTTTAACTTGGGGAGTTTCTCTAATTGACAAACATCACTATGAGTTTCATGATGATACGATGTCTTGTCCACGTTGCCAAAATTATCTCATACCTTGCAGAGTAAGGGACGAACTTATCTCATGGATTCATCTAACTTGACCATCTTAGTGGCATATGAGGAGTTGTACAATTTGGTATAATTCTACCCTACGTTGGCTACATAATTTGTGAATTGAAATTATCTGAACTCATACCCACATAGGTGTTGAATACTATTTCTAAAATATAGTTAACTGTGTTCATACTTAGAGATTAAAATCTTCTCAGATCAATCATCTCTTTTAACTTTTGAAACTCAGTTCATTTGTAACTTTTTTCAAACATGTCAAATCTTTTCAATGATTTTAGTTCTCAACTAAACAAAGTACAAAATATATCAAAATATCTCTCAACCCCCAAGTGCAAAAAAAAATAAAAAATTGCGACAAGTAAAAAATAATTTTCTAAAAGTGAGAGAAAATGATAGCGAAGGATTAGGTGGGTAGGGTAGAACTATTTTTTCTAAAAAATTTAAAATAATATCTCAATTATTATTTTAGGGGGGGAGGGGGGAGGAGAGGAGATCAAGTAAGAATTTCTTTAAAAAAATTTACAAAAAACTTTTTTTTTTTAAAATACCAAAATATTGGTTGGCTCGGGGGATGGTGATGGTGGTGTTATGGTGAGATGAAGTGGGGTAAAAAATAAATTTTATATTTTATTTTATAATTTTTTTGAAATAATAATAGTTTAATATTTAATTTTAACTAATACTATAATTTATTTATTTATTATCAAGGTGGAATGTTTTATCCATGTGAAGTGTGATGTGATGTTTTTCTAAAATAAAAGAGAGAGTGTAGTATATATACCTTGGTGAGAGTCGAATGAATGACAGAGATATATTTTTCAAACTAATAACTGATAGTTTAGACATGAAACCACACTTCTACTAATTTGATATGAAAAAAAGGATAGTATTAATATATTTTTGACATTTATCTCATAAAATAATACCTAATACATTAGTATGAAGTCATTTATTCTATGCTTGAATTTTTTTTAAAAATATATATTATTTTAATAAATTAATTTAATTTGGTCAAAAATTCCTAACCACGTAGAACACATTCTAAATTATCTTATTATTATTTATGTCATGCTATTCCCCTTGTTTTGTCGTTACCAATTTCAAGTCAAATAGGAAAAGAAGGGCTATGTCAAAGGAAGAAAATTTTGAATATTTTATTCAATTTTGATTTTTTTTTCCTAAAAGGGGGCTTGTTTAAATGCCATTTTTTGAAAGTAACTCTTTGTGGAGACCATTAAAAAATGTGGATGATATTATTTCTTCTTTAATTATAAATTTTTAATAAAATCTTAATGTGAGGTGACTAGATATTGGATTAGAAATAAAAAACAATTATTTTGTGGTGAGCAATGTTATATTGAATACTAGGGAAGATGATATGTGCATCGGTTGATTCGATTCAATTTTATATATTATCGATTTGGTTTATCGATTTTTATTTTTTAAATATGCTAAATCAATAATGAATCAATAAAATTATTTTTATCGGTTTTAAGTACTTAACGGTTCGATTTACCTGTTAAGAATTTTTATAAGGATTTGCATTAATAAAAGCAAATGAAGTACGAAGACCACATTTACAAACTTGCAAAAACTATAATTAGTTAATTGCAAACTAAAATACTAGAGTGGGTAACTAATCACTTAAGTACTGTAAAGATTAAAATAGGTAAAATATTGTTATAGTGTCTTATTACTATTAAATTACTAATATTTTGTATTTACGAAGGGTTAAAATAGTAAATTATTATAATCTTATTGGTTATCGGTTTACCCAATAACCCAATAGTAAAAATCAATATCGAATCGATAACCCAATAATTTTTTTTTCAAAATCCATTAAAACCCGATAATCTAATAACCCAATAACAATAAATCGATAACGTTTTTATCGGTTCAGTTTATCGGGTGGTTCAGTTTTTGCACACCCCTAGTTCAGCCAAAATATTTACTAAAAGAATAGTCATTTGTTGTATATACATGTATAATCAGTGTATAGTTCATGTATAGTCAAACCATATTCAGTTTTTGAGACTTTTGACAAGTTATATTGTATAGTCATACATATTTTCTACGATTTTGAACTATTTTGTTATGTCAATAAAAGAGGATTATATTTATTGTAAATTAATTAGTTTATTATATATATATTTAAAATTATCCGTATTAGAGATGTAATAAGTAATCACGATATTCAACTTGTAATCATAGTCACATACTATACTTTTATTAGATTATAAACTAAATATACATTATAAAAACTCTTATAATTAATTTATACTATTATTGTTATACTTACATTTTATTTTGACTTATTAAAACTTGATAAGTACTCAGCATTCAACGTGACCATATTAATTAATTATTAATTGAAAATAATTAATGTTGGAGGTCAAGTGTATTCATTTACCATTATATATTATTTCTAATAAGTATTAAAATTCATTTTGTGAATAAATTAATGCATTATTTTGGTGATCCTTTTGAGTATTAAAGACTGACAACAATATATGTTTGATGATCTCATGGTGAAAGAATTAATATAAAAAAAACAAGTAATTCTTTCAAATTCAAGATTTTGAATGTGGAGCATAAATACATGTGAGCATGAATATAAAAAATATATTAAAATTCTATGAATTTATGTGTATAAAAAATAATTCAGTAATAACTTTACCACCTGAATATTTAACTGCTTTGCAACTTAGTATTTTAAACATTCATGACCATTAATCTAATACTAGATACACAAGTCCGTGTTAGTATGATTTATATGATACAAATAAATTTAAAATAATAAAAAATTTTATATAATCTTTAGATAATTAAAATTGTTGTCTACTATGATTCGTATTACTTTTTTTGTATTTTTTAATAATATATGTTACTTGCTTTATTCTAACTAATTTTTTTACATAACTTTTAAATATTTTAAATTGTTAATTATTGTAATTTATATTATTTTTCACATAATTTTTAAATAATATATGCTATTTCTTCGGTCCCATTTACACAAATATTATTTCCTCTGTCTTAATTTGACACGGTGTTAAAAAAAGAAAAGACTTTTAAAATTTATGATGTGAAATAATTAACAACAATTTATGTGATTAAAAATAATTTCATTAATAGAAAAATAAATTTTGAAATTAAATTATTTAGTTATAATAAAATATATTCTTTTTAGAATAAATTAAAAAAATATTAAATAAAATAAAATGACACTTAATTTCCACACCCATGCATTGCCTCTTGAATAGATGCCACATATGTTTAGTTACCATTAATATAATAGTTTATACATAAAATGACTAAACAATCCTCGATTTCAATTTCATTGACAAGAAGCTAACATGTTGATACCTTTTGCTAAACTCACTCTTCTATATTAGTAGGAATTTTGGTGGCAAAATAATAAAAGTTCATTTCCACGTACAGTCATGCAGTGACTCTTGAATAGATGTCACATATGTTTAGTTATCATTAATATAATAATTTATACATAAAACGACTAAACAATCCCCAATTTCAATTTTATTGACAAGAAACTAACATGTTAGATATCTATCAACATGAAAATACGAGGAACAATGATACTTTAGGTATGAAACTTATGCTCTTAATGGGTATGAAATTCAAATATATATATATATATATATAAAAAATAATTTAGGTATATTCTTACACTTATTTCTTTAAAAAAAATACTTCTAGAAAAATAAGTTTTACAAAAATAAAAAAAATGACTTCTATTATAAAAACATTAAAAATAAATTCTACAAATAACATTTCAAATTTATTATATTCTCCCCGTTCATCCAACGCGGACGAAATGTAATTAAGTTTACGAAGCTTATTAATTCAACCAATTCCTAATTAAAGCTGCTTGTCACTCTTAGCAATTAGAAATAGTAAGAAGCAAATTTAATTTAAAATTTGGTTTCATGCGTTTGTATTTTTTTTTTATGTGGAAAAAGTCTCACCTTTCGATTTTTAATATTAATTATTAAAGCAAAAGCTCATTTTGAAATAGTCTTATAACTATTTTTTAAGATTTAATTTGTGTATTTTAATATTAAGTAAGTATATAATATGTTTGAAGAAAAGGACTGACTCATTCTCTGGCATGTAAAGTCCAATTTATGTGCGAAGTCATGGCAACAAGAAATATTATTATAAGAGTTAATAATTAAAAATATCGATAAAACAATAAAATAATTAATCATTAAAATATATTTTAATATATAAATGATGATAGTTCAGATAAAAAAAAATAATTGACAATAGAAATGTGAAACTCATACGCAAAAAATAATTCATATGTGTTTTAAATCATTATTTATTAATTGAAAATATTTTCTGGGGAAGTTACTTATTCGTAATACTTTTGAACCTTACGTAATATTTGACCATGAGAGTCAAATGTCAAATTGTGAATTTCTTATCACTTGTGCTCGAGTATTTTAATTAATCTTAATACTTAATACTACTATTTTTTATTAATTTATTTTTTTGAAAAAAGATATTCTTTTTATATTTTAAAAAATATTTTAATTTTTCTATTTTACTTTCAAGGCCGGCCTGAATAATTAATCTACTAAAGTAAATAAGAAAATATTTTTTAAGTAAATTTTATAATAGGATGTGGAATGAACTTTTAGTAACATCTTTTAAATATCAAAGTAAAAATGAGTGTTCTGATCATTTAAATTGCATTTTTGATTTTTAAATAGAAGAAATTACAATTCAAATAAGTTTGAATTGGTTGAATTTTTAGGTTCGATTTTAAATTGATCGAGTTGAATATTTCAGATAATTTTAAATTGATTTTTATCAAAGACATGCTTAATAGGAAGGACAATAATTCTGAAAGCAAAATAGTTTTCTTTTACCACCAATGACAAATTATTTATTAGTTTCATACTCATTGTCATTTTTGGGGGAACGAAAGTTGCGCTGACGAAATGAATCTATATTTTGGTAACTCATTCGATCTGTTTATATTTTAATGGATTGAGTGAGTGATTTTTTATATGGGTAAAAAATGGATTCAAACTCATAGAAATATGAGCATTTCTGGATAAAATATGAGTAAACTATGAATTAGTTAAATGGATTAAACTTTCAACTTTTATTCACTCAAAATTCATTGTATTTTTTAATTTTTTTCATGTTTGGTTGTCTTAAATATTTGAATAATATCTTTTAAATAAACTTATAAAACTTTACCTATAAAAAGTAGAGAAAATATTTTTCAAAACTCTCCTTTAATCTCAAATTACAATGTTTTTCCTCACTCCCCCCCCCCCCCCCACCCCCAATAAAATATAAGCGAATTTAATTATTACCTATTTTATATTAATTCATTTTCAGTCCATCCAAATTTAATTCAATCTAACTATTTATCACCACTAGTCATAAGATAAATGTATGATAAGTAACTTTTAGGAAAATGAATAGAAAAATAAAATTCTTATCGACAAAATAAAAATCCAGATCGAGCTACTAAGATTTAGACCATTGAATTTTTTCAAAGAAAGTGCAAGTGGAAGAGCTTTGTGATCTTCGTTAAAAAGGCCAAATCGGTTATCTCAACAGTTGAATAAATCCAAACACAAAAGGTTTTAATTATTAAAACACCGCGTCACTTCAATTTTTTCAACCATTTCCATGCCCAATTATTATTAACCCTTCGGTCAAACCTCCTTGTCTATAAATAGCCCCTCTCTCCTTCAATTCCCCATCAATTGAACATTTCCATCACCAAAAACTTAAAATTATCCTATCAAAATCTTTGATTACGAAAGAAACAATGAGAACCGGATATTCCACTCCATCGCGGCCTAGTTCACCTTTACATTCTTCTACTTCTAATGATTCCCCTTCACATCATACTACTTTTTCTCAAGCTTTAATGGAGGATACGATTAACGAAGCTGGAGTGATCATAAAAAAATGGGATCTCGATACATCTTCTTCTACTTCATACAACAGAGTAGCTAATCTTTTCAGAGATTATCGCGAAGAAGCGCTAAAGTTTATTGATGCTGTTACCAACTTGCAACATTGTATGCATTTTGTGATTAAAGAGAATTCTAGCTCGGAACTACTTGTTCAGGCTCAAAATCTCATGCAAATTGCAATGAAGAGACTTCAGAAAGAAATGTACGCCATTTTATCAGGGAATCGGTATTTTCTAGACTCTGAAACTTTGTCTATTCGATCTTCCAGACAATCAACACGGTCTAGTGTTTCCGATGAGGATGATCAGGAGCATGATGATGAAGCTAATGAGATAACTAACACTGAGGCTTCAAATCGAGCTTCTGAGGTTGAGAGAGTTTCTGAAATTGTTATGGCGAATTTGAAAGCCATAGCTGATTGTATGATTGGTGCTGGTTATGGAAAAGAGTGCGTTGAGATTTATAATCTTAATCGAAAATCAGTGATCGATGAGACGTTGTATTATTTGGGCGTCGAGAAGGTAACCTCTTCACAAATTCAGAAAATGGATTGGGAAGTGTTGGAGAAGAAAACTAAGAATTGGTTAAGTGCTGTGAAAATGGCAGTGAGTACTCTGTTTCACGGCGAGAAAATTCTGTGTGACCACGTTTTCTCTGCTTCTGATGCCGTCAGAGAAACTTGTTTCACTGAAATTGCTAGAGAAAGTGCTCTTACTCTTTTTGCATTCCCAGAAATGGTAGCTAAGTATAAGAAATTATCTCTTGAGAAAATGTTCACTGTGCTCGATCTCTACAACACAATTTCCGAGCTCTGGGAAGAACTTGAGTTAATTTTCATTTTCAATTCCTTCGCGGTTGTTAAATCTCAGGCGATGACGTCACTTGTGAAACTCGGCGAAGCCTCTCGATTTATGCTTTCGGAGTTTGAATCGGCGATTCAGAAAGATACATCGAAAGCGGTATCAAACGGCGGTGTCCATCCTCTAACCCGCTACGTCATGAACTACCTTGTTTTCCTCGGCGATTACAGCGGCGCTTTTGCCGAAATCATCGTCGATTGGCCGCTGTCGGTTCAAGCGCCGTTGCCGGAATCTTACTTCATGAGTCCAACTCCAGACGAAGATGACTCGCCGTCCTCCGCCGTTTCCGTCCGGTTAGCATGGCTCATCCTCGTCCTGCTCTGTAAACTCGACGGTAAAGCTCAGATCTACAAGGACGTTTCGTTATCCTATCTCTTCTTAGCGAACAACCTAAACTACGTCGTTACGAAGGTGAAAAAATCAAACCTGAATTTTCTGCTTGGATCCGATTGGTTATCAAAGCACGAAATGAAGATGAAACAGTACATATCAAACTACGAGAGGATGGGATGGAACAAAGTGCTGACGTCATTGCCGGAGAATTCAACGGCGGCGATGTCTTTGCCGGAAGCAAGAGAATGGTTTTTCAAATTCAATTCGGGTTTTGAAGAAGCATACCGTGTGCAGAGTTCATGGGTTATACCCGACCCGAAACTCCGAGACGAGGTCAAGATATCATTAGCTAGAAAGATTGTTTCGGGTTATCGGATCTTTTACGAGAAGTACAGAGAACAACTGAGGAGTGCCGGAGTGAAGTCAGTTGTCAGATTTGCCCCTGATGATTTGCAGAATTACTTGTCCGATTTATTTTATGGCACTGGGTTTTCGGAGCAAGGAACGACGACGTATGGGTCACCTTCAATTTCAACGTCGTCATCTCCGTCACATGGACGTTAAGAATTAACGGAAGAGATTGTGTATAAGCAATAACTTGGACCAGTAGTATTTTTTAAAAATTTATTGACTTTATTCTATTATTATTAAATTTACCGGAGAAACAGATTCTTTTATTTGAATGAAAATGAAATTTTTGGCTATAGTTTTGTGACAAAACTTTTGTCTACCGCTTCTTCCGCCTACTTTTATTTATTTATTATATTAAAAATAAATATTTATTAAAATCGAGGGCATTTTGAAAAAAAAATATAAAACCTTTTCAATGTCCTACTTTATGAAATTTTATTAAATATTTTATTATTATTATTATTTAATTTTAAATATTAAAAAATAATTTATCATTTAATTATAATTTTTTTTAAAAATTTTAAATTTTTATTTTTATTATTTCTTAAGGAATATGTTAAGTCAATACACTCTCCATTCTATATTATTTGTCAAATTTTATCTTTATATACCTTTAAAGAAATCAAAGACAAGAAAATATTTTTTAAAATTAATTTATTCTTAATATTTTTAATACATTCTATTTATGTGTCTTGAAGAATATATTTTGTTAACTTGCCTTTAATTTTTTCCAATACATTCTATGCATGTGTCTTATTCATCGATACCAAAATTAACAATCAAGAGACTTCACAATATTTATACTTTAAAGAAGAATTAATTTAAGGATAAACACCAGCCACCTTAAGTATAATAAAACAAAACATCACACCTACTAATATTTTATTCTAATTCGTATTTTTCGTACTCACCTATTAAGGTCATGTCCTTGATAATCTGAAACTTTATCATATTTGTTTTGTCACTTGTCTCTAATACTTCTTCAATCAACCTTTTCTTTGTAATCTGTATAACCAACCTCTTATACCTCTTCATTGATGTGTCGTACGCTTCTACTTTACACATGGTCAAATTATCATAGTCTCACTTTCATCATTTCATCTATGATCGAGGCATATCTACCTTATTTAATTGCTCATTTTTATAATTTCACGTTATATAAATTTAATTAATATATATTACAAAAAATATGAGATAGAAAAAAAAGAAAAGTGTCAAAAATGTCCTTAAATTATATGAAACGAACAAAAATGTCTTTCATTTATAGTTTGGTTAAAAAATGACCTCACCATCAATACTTTGGTCCAAAAATATCCTTATTGTTATTTAATGGGTCAAAAATGCCCCTTTTCAAATAAATTTATTATTTATTTTATTTTTGAACACATTATTTTTCTAATAATATTTTTTTAATTAGCAAATATTTTACTTCAATTCGAGAGAAAAATTTAAAATTATTTTTTTTAGTTTATTATAATTACTATTTTTATTATCATCTAAATAAAAATTAATGTTGGGTTTACTATGATCTTATATTTATGACATATATTATTTATTACAGGGTACAATGTTCTATTTTAATTGATAAAATAGGATTAAGAAAAAAATTATTTTCTTACATTTTTATTAGTTAATGTGATTTAAAAAAATAAAATAAAGAAAATAATTCTTTAAAAATAATACTTTTATTAAAAACACAATATGCTTAAAAAGAAAAAATATATATATTTATTTAAAAAAGAATATTTTTGATCTATTTAATAACAATAAGAACATTTTTTGACTAAAGTATTAACGATAAAAATATTTTTAAACTAAAATAGAAATCAAAAATATTTTTATTCTTTTCATATACTTTAACAATATTTTTTATCTTTTTTTCTAAAAAAAATACTAAATAAATAAAAATGGACATAGTAAATGGAGTATAAGTTTGGATTTTCCGTTTGATTGTGAATTGTGACATTGATTACAGTGCTGACCGTTGTGCATTGAGTTGACGAATTCCAACAGAAATTTAGTAAGGGCATCCCAACTGTCTATCTTTACTTTACTCCTACACTATTTTAGGATGTCTAACAATACTTGTTCAATTTATAAAATTAAGAGATAATTTTACACTTAGTTTCTAATTTACCCTTGTTATTAATTATAGTTTTTTTCCTATTACATTTTTCAATACATTGTATTAATTATATTCAAAGGGTGATTTGGTAAAATTACCCCTATCATTTACTACTTCTTAATCTCTGTGTCAAGTCAAAAGGGGTCAAGTAAAGTTGGACGGAGGGAATAATAAATAAATGGAGTTAAATGCATTTGTATTCAATAATCACAATAATATATTCAGTATATTTTTATAAGTGAGTTTTGTTAAATATGAGGTATAATATTTGATATTTATAAATAAAAAAACTCAAATATCCAATTATTTAGATGGTATAATTTTGATTATTCTATCTTGATTGAAATAATTTTTGTGTGTGCAATTAATTAACAAAAAAAAATTATTCATACTTTTTTTTTGAATATTTGTATATGTATAAGGAATTAAATTTAATTTTGACTCATTATTAATATTTAGTAACTAGCACGACTAATTGGAGTGAAGTGGGGCGGTCAAACTCATACTAAATTAGAGTAATTTAATCAAATTAGAGATTTTTTATATCTAATATTGAATGATTTAATCATCTTTAGAGTACTTAAAAACCTAAAAAATAACATAATACATTAACGAGTCCAGAATTAAAAAAGTAAAAAAATTAAATCAAAGTTTCAAAACTGCAAAAGAAGTGGGGATGAAACCAAAAGGGTAAAGGCGCCACAATTCCTGCGTCTAACCCTTTTTGCCGTTAACAATGTTAATTAAATTAAAGAAAGGCACATAAAGTCTCACGCCTTTCCTTTTGTATGGGTCCCTTTGTTCTCTATGTATCCACCCAGTGGACCCCAACCCTTTATCCCTTTATTGATTTCCCCTATTCCTTTACATTCCAAGCTCTTTTATCTTTGCTTTTAATAATTTATATGGATAAATGTTTTAAAAAAATGCACGGATGAATTTGCTCTCTTTGCTATATTATTTTAATATTTTTGATTGTCACATATTTTTTTAACCTAAAAATTCTTGAGATAATTTTAACTAAAAATTTAAATATATTTTATCAATATCATAAATGATTAAAAGACTGCTTCAATTATAATTTTAGTATATCATCTCTAATAAATTATTTTTCTAGTGATTTTAATTATAATTTTACCATATCAATTCTAATTAATTATTTTAAGTCATCGAAATAAAGAATTAGGATAAACATATACAAAGTGATAAAATAACTCTTATTTATTTTAAACTAGACAAATAAAATTAAATAATTATTTTTAATATCTTTTACTGATTATGTTTGTGTTAGAAAAGAAGTACTTTTTAAAAATATAATAAAAACTAAATAAAAAAGATCTTACATTTTAATTAAAACATAAATTTAGAAGTGATCATAAATTATTTTATTGTAGATAAAATAAAAATTGTAAACCAAATTATATCTAAAAATATTAGAAAGTTATATTCTTTTTGAGATGAATTTAAAAAAGAAAAACATGTTCCATAAATCGAGACAAAAAAAAAAAAACAAATGTGGGACATTTAATTTTTTGTAAATATAAAAAAGCGACATTTTTTATATCACTATTTCATTTTGATTTTACTAAAAATTGACAATTTATAAAATTGAACCATATATAATTAATCAATTGTTAAAACTTTTAACCAATTTAGCACAATATTATTTTTTTTATAAAATATAAATTTTATTTTATTTCTACTAAATATAAATTCAATTTCAAATCACACCTCTAGTCATTGATTTAGAACATGGCTCTTACCACAATATCCAAAATGTAAACTACCGCAAGAGTCGACATAAAAAATTTAAATAATTTTTTCATAATTTCTTTAAAAAAATGTCACTTTTTTTTATCCCAAATTTGCATTTTCTGTCTTGATTTATGCAATATATTTTTCTTTTTTAATTCATCTGGGAAGAATATATTTTTTTAATTTTTTTAGGTATAATTTGTTTTAAAAATTTTATTTTATCCTCAATGAAAGAATTTATGATTGTTATATGAAAAAATGACTTGCTTTTTTGATAATTTAATTATTACCCAATTAACTTAAGTAACAACCAAATTCTCGAATTTACAGAGTCGCCACTTAATTTTTAAAGATAAAATTAAGAAAACTAGATTAATTTTA
>JBCEWC010018000.1:0-12196 GCA_038996855.1 Solanum aculeatissimum
CTTAATTCCACCAACAATTTGCAAAGTCAAACCTAGTCAAGGTCTTCTTCCCCAAATTCTCCAAGCTTTCTTCAATGAGGCCAAGAGGGTTTTAGAATTTCTAAAGAGAGTGTAGGAGAGTTTGAATTGATGAATGAGGGTTTGGGGAATGATTTAGGGGTTTAGGAGACCTTAGGGTACCAAAAAAGGGTTTAAGGAAATGTTAATACACGAAAATACCATTAATAAAACCCAAATTTCTGAGACTAAGAAGAGTCAAATGGCTGCTACAGTGCCCGTCTCACTGTTCACGAGCCGTGCAACCTTCCATCTCACCACACTTAGACAATTTTCAGTGCGAACTCTCGGAGGACTTTCTGGAACACTTGACGAGCATTTTGATGGACTGTTTGGAGGTTGACTTGCTGTGTAGGGGTCCCCTGAGCCCATACTTAGACTCGTAGACTCAGCCATGGCTTGGCCAAGCCACTGTCCCACTTGACGGGACATCACACTAGTCGTCTAAGGTCAAACGACCAGTTCAAGGGTCCGTGGTCCCATACTTGTCTCATGGAATGGTTCCTGGCCACCCCTAGCTCACTGGAGCATCCCAAAACACCCCAAATGTACCGTGACAATTTTCACGGTCCGTGTCCCTGCCCTTAGCCACTTTTCTGAGCCTATCTTCAATGTCTTCCGAATTTCAGACATACCCACTGTTTGGGCCATAACTTCCTCATCCAAACTCCGAATCGAGTGAAACCAGTTGCGTTGCAAAGCCAACGCAAAGAGATTATATTTTATTTATAGTATCCCACATGGTTCAATCCACATAAAAAGTTATGACCATTTGAAGTACACTGCCAAAACTATCCCTCTAGGCCACTAACTAGCCCATTTTGCGTTCGGCCACTTAAACTCAATCCGTGGCTACCAAAACTCAACCATGACCAGTAGTACATCATATAAGGCCAACCATAAGGATATTTCAAAAAATTTCAGGTTGTTACAGAGTATGAGGAGATGGTGAGATAGGTTGAAGACAGGTTGATCAATAACAACTCTGAAGATGCCAGAACTGCCCTTCATGCTCTTAATGCTAACTATATCAAATATCCCAAAATGGAGCAATCTATTCTGAGGAAAAAAACTAAATTACAATGCTTTCAACAAGGTGATGTTAATTCTAATTACTTTCATGCCTTGATCAGAAAGAGAAGGAAAAGGTTTCACATCCACAGAATCATGGACGAGGATGACAATTGGGTTAAGGGTGAGGATCAGATTGCTAGAGCTACTTGTGATTACTTCTAGAATATGTTTACTGGGGATGATAAGTATATTCCGGAGCAAGCACTTCAATGTATTCCCAATATGGTTACTGAGGATCAGAATAGGATTCTTCAGAATATGCTAACCTTGGATGAGGTTAAAAATGTTGTTTTTTCCATGAGTCCTGATTCTGCTATAGGGCCTGGTAGTCTTAATGCAAAAAATTTCCCAATCTATTGGGACATTATTAAACAAGATCCTTTTTAGGTGATTTAAGCCTTCTTTTGTGGTCAGTGTATCCCTAAGTATGTTTCTCATGCTTGTTTGGTTTTACTCCCAAAAGTGAGCCATTCTAATAAGATTTTTGAGTTCTGACCTATCAGCTTGAGAAATTTTAACAATAAGATTATTTCCAAATTTCTCTGTCTCAGGCTTGCCCCTATTCTTCTTAATCTGATCTCCCTAAACCAAACAAGCTTTGTTAAGAATAGAAGTATTTCTGAGAACATTATGCTGGCCCAAGAAATTAACCATCAGATCTAGAAATCTAATAAAGGGGGTAATGTGGTACTCAAACTTGAGATGGCCAAAGTCTCTGAGAGAGTTTCTTAGTCTTATACATGTTTGGTCCTCAGAAGAAGGATTTGGTAAAACCTTTATTGATATGGCATGGAGGGTGATGTCTAATAATTTGTACTCTGTGCTTGACAATAGGGCCAGTCATGGATTCTTCCATTCCACCAGGGGTCTTAAACAGGGTAACCCTCTTTCCCTTGCTCTTTTTATTCTTGGAGCTGAAGTTCTATCTAGGTTCTTAAATAGGATCAATGATCATCCTCAGTTCAGTGGTTTATTCATGGCTCCTAAAAGGCCCCTGGTCAATCATCTTAGCTTTGCAGATGATATGATTATCTTCACTTCTGGAAGAGCCAACTCTATTAACCTTCTTATGTAGAATTTGAATATCTATGAGAATGTTTTTGGTCAACTTATTAACAAGAATAAAATTCATTTTATGGTTCCTTCCTGTGCTCTGAAATCTTCAGTTAGAAGGATCAAAACTTTGACTGGTTTCAAGTACAAAGGCAGTCCCCTAACTTATCTTGGTTATCCTATTTACACTGGAAGACAGAGGATAATTTACTATTTTGGTTTAGTGTCTAAAGTTGTGGCCAAAATAAAAGGGTGGCAAACCAAGATGCTCTCATATGGAGAAGAGTTATTCTTGGGAAACATGTTCTTCAGTCTCTTCCTATTCACCTTTTATCTGCAGTTTGCCCTCCTAACACCACTCTCAAGCAAATTCAGGGACTAATGGCTAACTTTTTCTGGGGTTGGAAAGATAATAAGAAGAAGTACCATTGGGCTTCCTGGAAAACTTTAAGTTATCCTTATTAGGAGGGTGGTATTGGGATGAAACAGCTTTCTGATGTTGCTATTTCTTTACAGTTTAAGCAATGGTAGGTGTTTAGAACCAAAAAAACTCTGTAGGGGGACTTTCTTAGGGCCAAGTATTCCCAAGATCTAATCATATTATGAGAAAATGGGGTAGTGGTCAATCTTTTACATGGAAGCATGTGATGAATGGAACCTCATATCTAGTGGCATCTGTTCTGGTTCAACTTATTTTTGGTGGGATGATTGGCTAGGAGTTGGGCCTTTAGCTAACTACACAATTGGTATTTCTAGGGCCAACAATATCAGAGTTGCTACTTTTTTAAATCAGGGACTGTGGGATGTGGATAGAATTATGGCTACAACCCCTCCTCATCTGATTCCTACTATCCTGGCTCACCAGTTCAAGTATCAAGCAAACATTGATGACAAAGCTATCTGGAAACTTAGTAATGATAGTAACTTCACTTGTTCATCTGCATGGCATCTGATTAGAGATAAAAAAGAAAATACTACCATCAATATTTATACTTGGAATAAGTTCATTCCATTCAAGTGCTCTTTTCACCTATAGAGAACCCTGAGAGGTAAACTGCCTGCAAATGAAAAAATTACCAAGTTTGGCCAGCAGCCCTCCAATTGTTATTGCTTCTATCAACCAGGATAAGACACCATTGAGCATACTTTTATTTCTGGTCATTTTTCTACCAACATAAGGAAATTCTTTTGTTCTTCTCTTGGTATTGACAGAAATCAACCTCGTCTTAGAAATTTAATTATGCAATGGTGGTCCTACAAAAGGAACAATAATGCTCACAAGTTAGTACTTCAAGTTGTCCCCATTTTTGTGTGTTGGAACTTATGGAAAAATAGATGTGCTTGTAAGTATGATGGCAAATCTTCTAATATTTCAAGGGTGAAAATCATTTGTTTTCAAGGATACCTATCATCTTCTTGTTACTGCCTACCCCTACATTCAGTGGCCCTAGAAGTGGAAGGATTTAGTATCCATGGTGGAAGGTTGTCTTCATGATTTTAAAGTAGTTTAGGTAAGCTGGAAGCCTCCTGATACTGGAGTGGTCAAATTGAACACTGATGGAAGCACTATTGATAACCCTAGGAGTATAGGAGCTGGAAGTGTTTGCAGAAACCACAAGGGGGACCTGCTCTTTGGTTTCTCTCTTCAAGTTGGGGTGGGCACAAATAATCAAGTTGAACTGGAGGCTGCATTCTTTGGTTTAAATTGGTGTCTTCACTTGGGGTACAGAAAGGTGGTATTTGAACTTGATTTTGAGTTGGTTGTCAGATGGATTTCTTAGCAAGTGAACCACCTTTGGTCCCTTCGTCAGCTAATTTATAAATTACATATTATCATTAGACAGTTTAACCTTTTTTATTGCAGGCACACTTTTAGAGAGGCTAACTATGTTGCAGATATTCTATCTAAGCATGGTCACACTAATTCTATTCTCAGACTTATGTTCAACATGCAACAACTACCTAGAGAAGCCAGGGATCATTTAACTATGGACAAAACTGGATTGGCTTCTTTCAGGAGGAAAAAACTAAAGACGATAAAAAAACCATGAGTCGTTACCCTAAATACACTTAATCTTCAGGCTAAAGGTACAACTAGTTTGAAGAGGTAGTTGTAGTTGTACGTGTTCCTTTTATTTTACTGTAAAGGGAGAGTCTCCCTAATTTATTGCTTTCCTAGTATTGATTGTATTAAGAGGAGTCCTCTTATAGGATCTTAGATTCTAGATTAGTTTCCTCTTCAATTATGGGGATGAGTAGGCGACCTTAGTAGGTTAGTTCACTTATGAGCCACCATAGGATTGGAGGTAAGGTTTAAACCCCCCTCCCCTCTATGTATTTTTGTTTTTTATTTATAATAAGGCTTGGGGGTGTGCGACTTAATCCCTGACCGCCACAAGGGGTGAGATCCTTGGGTTAGGTCTGTTTGATTAAAAAAAACTTAAATTTTCAAACTAACAATGCTAAAAACATAAAATACACTATAATTCCAACTAAAAAAAACTCAAATCACAAACTAGTTCAAAATACCTCAATTCAAGTTAAACCCTAAAATCAAAACTTATACTTTCTTCACTAATTCACAATCAATCTTACAAATTAACAATGTTAACAAAATATGTAAAATAAACTAACTAACAATTCAAGACTTATAAATTTAAAAAACAAAAACCCTAACTAAATATTGACTAATAAATAAGTAAGAGAAAAGGAGAAGAGAGAGAGAGAGGTGTACCTGGAGATCGGGCTGGTGGGGGGCCGGCAGCAGCATGGTAGTAGTGGCAGAGGGAGCGACACAACAGGGACGGGGGGAGGGGTGGCAAAGGGAGGGGCTGGTTTAGTGAGAGAAAGGTAAGGGAAAAAATGGGGAAAAAAGACTGGCAGGTCAGGGGGAATATTAATGAGGGGCGATGGACAATGTCCAAACGTCCGTCGCCTTATTTTAAAAAAAATAATTTTTTAATAAAATTTATTTTTATTTTAAATTTTTTTTAAAAAGCGACGGACATATAGTCACTATTGGTCGCTTTTGGACATTAAAATTAAAAATATATATTTAACAAAAGAAGTGATGGACGGTGTCCCTTTGTCTATCATTTTTTCATAGCAACGCAGTCCGTCGCTTTCCATTTTGTGATTTTTCACTGTTTTTAGTAGTGTCTGAGGATCAAGTGAGAGAGTTTTATCACAATATGGAGTTTTTAGATGATTGGAGTCTAAACACTCAAGTGGGAGAAAGAAAGTTGCACTTGGATGAAGTGTTGTTGGGTGAAATACTAGGTGTTATTTTTTAAGGTATTAGGTCTATTGCTAAAAAAATATGTTTAAAAGGTTTCTTGAATAAGTGTGGCAAGCTGACAAAGCTAAGGGGTGCTAGGACTCCTAAGAAATTTCTAAAAGGAGTTTATCAACTATTTTTTGAGTTTATCAATAAGGTGGTTTTGCCGAAATCTGAGAAGAGGACTATAGCTTTGGTGGCAGATATGTTCATAATGTTGGCACTCAGCATGTTTGAAGCCATAAATCTACCTATATGCATCTTGGACCACATGTACAAAATTGTCACTATTAAAAATGAAATGCATGGGATGGGATATGTGTTTTTGTTGACTAAGATGTTCACTTACTTTGGTATTCCTCTTGATGTTGGTGTGAATGGGACAGTGAAACAAAAGTTTACTCTAAACATTCTTATTGAGTGTGAGTGCATTGAAGAGAGAACTGGACAAGTAAGTAGAGTTTCTGAGTTTCTGACAGAATAAGAGCATCTACCGAAGAAATTGGAGAATTTGTCTGTTCTTTTGACAAAAAGGGATGTTGAAATTACTCTACTGAATGCTTAATTAGTTCAGGAAAGATCGAAGGGACCTGGTTTCGAGGAGGTCCTCATGTTGAAAACTCATAATAAGAGACTGAATGCTCAGGTGAAAGATCTTAAGGATAAATTGTTCAATCATCATGTTGAATCAGTTGCCTGCCTCTCTCAAGTCATTCAGTCTCTAACCCAACCCAACCCCCTTTAAATCTTGTCAAATCCTCTATATCTACTTTGTTTTTCAAGCAGTCTAGTATGGTTCTCTCATGAAAGGTTATTGTAATGTTCGTGTTGCAATCTTTTGGTTAATGAATGACTAACTTGTTTTGGTTTCTCTCATTGTTCCTCTACTTCCTTTAATTTATGTTTGTGTTATCTACTGATGTTAATTTTGTCTCACTTGTGTTACGTTAATTCTTGATTTACTGTCACTTATTTTTTATGATGCCCAAAGGAGGGAAAATGATAGTCTTTCAAAACCAAACAAGTGTTGGTGATAGAAGGAACTAATACATGGCTTGTTGATAGAGGAAACAAGTATGTATGCTGGAAATGTTGGAATTTGAAATGTGTTGGAATACAATGCTAGACATGTCATGGGTTTGTCATCATCAAAAAGAGAAAATATAATGTTATGAAGTTTTGGTAATTTAACAAATCATGGGAAAAAATGAGGGACCTAATCCCATGAGTGTTGTGAACCTGAAAGTGATATCTGATAAATAGTACATTGACAGTTTGCTATTTGTTGGTGCGCATTTGTCTTCTCTGCAACAATTGTCTAGCCAATGAAATTGTTCTAAATACTTCTGATGTTGGGTATACATATCCAACCTTTCTTGATAAGAAAGCTTGAGGGTTTCTACAAACATTGAGTGAGCATTCTTGGTGAGCTCTCGCGTAGTACACCTAGCAAAATCAGGGTTGTTTTACTTTGTGTACTTCATTATTCTTATTGAATGCTTGCATCTTGTAAATCAATTCCTACTCTGTCAAGGAAGGTGATAATCAGCAAGTCTTTGCTCTTCATTGTTGAGTTCATAGCTAGAGTTAGATATGGTCAGTTGTTGAAGTTTAAGTTGGCTAGAGTTAGTCAATTTAGTGGATAGCGGAGTAGCTACTTAGTTGCTCGAACCTGTGGTAGAGTTATCACAGTGAAGGGGAAGGGATTTAGAGTTAAATTCCTTGATTGCAAGAGTTTGTAATAGAATTTTTTTTCCTTTGGTGTTAATGGAGTTGGGTTGAAATCTTATGACTACAGGTCATGATTTTCTCCTCCCTTGAGTAAAGGGGTTTCCACGTAAAATATCTTGTGTGATTTTACTTTATTGTTTTACTATTTTTGCTATTTTTATTGACTGATGCTTTGACAAGGTACCTGGTCTCCAAACACTCAGTGGACGCGTGCATTACATCATAAATAAGTATAACTCAGTCAAATAAAAATATTTTACTCTTCGGAGAGTTTCTCTAACTGACAATCATCACTTATGAGGTAGTTATGATGCAACAAACTATTGTCATTATCACAATTGTTCAATACCTTTCCAGGATAAGAGATGTAACCTCAACTCATAGATCCATATAAAATTCCTTTTCTTAAGATAGGGAGGATTCACCCGAATAAACAATATCATCCTATCTTACGTTGGCTACATAGTTTATGGAGTTTGAGTGGTTTGAACTCTTACTCAAATTGTTGCTCAATACTACTCTAAAAATAACTCATTATTCTCATATACCTCAAATGAGTTAAAAATATTCAAAATTATCTCTTCTAATAATATCAAACAATACTCAGAAGGATTCAAAGTCTTCTCAACTCGTCATGTTCTTTCATTTAATAAAAATGTCTATCAAGTTACTCACATCTCATGAAAAAACTTTTCTCAAAAACATCATTTATGCTTAATCCTCATACTCATTTAAGCTTAATAAAATATGCATATGATCAATAATATATACATTTAGAATGTTTAAGATCCCCAAAAACTCATTTTGTACTCAATGCACGCAAATACATCACTTTTAACTCAAAATAATGCATAATAAAAATAATGTATAGTAAAAATAATGAACATCAACTCAAGTAGGATTTACATGAATATAACCATGAACAATTGTTCAACAACTCGAAATGTAAGAACAATTATGAACCCATTACATATAGATATAAAATTCAACAAAAGGAGAATTATCATTCGAACTCAAAGAAATTAGGGCTAAAGACAATTTGAATTCTTCAATGTTGGAATTTAAATGTAAGGTCTATGGACGAACTCGATGCAATTCTAAGAATAGCCTTACATAGTTGTAAACTCGATGTCTAAGCAAAACTCTAGTAACTTGATTGAAACGCTTGAACCATAACTTTTTATCTTCTCCAATCTTTGCTCTCAAATATTTTAAGTGTTAATAGGAGTAAAAGCATGTAGGGTACTGATAATAGACTCAATTTAGTCTTAAAATGTTAGGATTTTAATTTGAAAAGTTAAAAAAGACCAAATTATCCCTAATTAAAATTATCGTTGGACCGTCTATGGGTTATTCTACGGATTGTAGAACCTTCTACTGTCCATAAAAAGACCCCTTGTAAAAATTGAATCGAGTTACAAGGTTTGGACATTAGAGTCTATGAACACCCTTCTACTCATTGTAGCCGCTCTTACTGTCTCATATTTGCTGCTCATCGTCCTGTCAGATCGTAGAAAAGCACTGAGACTTTGAGATCTCAAGACTTTCAATACACGGACACAATCTACGGGCCACAAAATTTTTGTGGACCATTTTGCTTGCATGTGCAAAAAGTAATGAGACTTTGGGGTCTCAGAACTTTCACTTCCATGAGGACTATTTACGGTCCATTGTAAGTTCAATGAATCATAGACTTGCTTCGTGAAAATCATATTTGAATTGAATTTTTAGGAGCTGAATTTCATGGGTCAATCTATGATGCATGAATATTTCTACAAATCGTGGATGTCGTCTATAGAAACTTAGTTTCTGCAGAATTGAACTTATTCTCTGAATGTCTTTGGTTGATATGAGTTAGAAAAGTGTGAGGGTGTTACAATATATACTACAAATTATAACACATTAAAAATGAAAATAAATAACTCTCTTTAAGTAGATTCAAGCTCCCACTATGGTATAATCTACATCAATTCAATAGTATAAATCTTGATTTGTCCCTTCTAGGATACAATAGTCTAATAACGTCGAATAAGTTAAGCAACTTCGGATTAGTTGAACAGTTCAGAGCTCCACTAGAAAAACACATTCCTTCAATATAAAATTACTCTCTTTTGTATATTGAATTAGTTGAAGATTTAGAATAGTTTTCTTTATCTCAATTCTCTCTTTCATTACACTAACAATAAAATATAAACACAATGTAATACTTCTCATCTTTTTTTCATTATTTTTCTATCTATTTTACAATTGGACGAATACGTCCTTTATGTAGGTGTAGAATTTCTTCCACAAATAAATGTAAAAAATGTGGATAGTCGTTTAATTTGAGGATTAGTGGGGCAATTAGTAGGAGATAATAAGGAGAACATGTCATTGTGGTTACATGAGTTACAAAGAATTATCTCACCACTTTCTCCACTTTATGACTACTAATTATCATGTACATAATATTTTAATTTCTAATATTAAAATACACAATAAAACTAACGTTTGTAAATGTGGCGTCTTAGGATTTTCAATATTTGTTTATGAACTAATTTACTCATCTGTTAAGATTGTACAAAAATTGGAGAAATTTTGATAGTATTCACAATTTGGGTAATTTTCATGTTTATGAAAAAAAAAATTTAATGCATTTATCGAAATATTAAATTTAATACTATATTCAATGAGTATTATAGTAAACTATCCTTTTATCGTTTTTTTTTTAAGAAATAAGGTGAACAAGTAAAAATGAATAAAGAAAATATACACTAGAGTAACATAATGATGAATTATAATTATCTTCCTTTTTCTCATCTTTGTTTCATTTTCTCTCTTTTCAAATTCATACAATAAAATTTGTTTTTTATTTTGGAAAAAAAAAAGAATCAAGTGTTGTTACAACAAGAACAAGTGTTTGGTCATTTTTGCAAATTATATACATGTATAGTGAAGACACATATATAAGGCATGCCAGTCAAACACTGCAAGTCCAAGTGGAAGATAATAACTGAAAGCAATAAACATCACGTTTCTGCTCATACAATATCAATGGCACATCAGAAACACCTCCCTTTTTGTCCTTCACTTTAAGCGTCACTCCCTTGACCATCCTTCCGATATCAATAATGTATATAAGTATCAATATGAAATTATTTAATCTCATGTTTAGTTGTTTTATTATTTTCAAGTTATTTGAGAATAAGTTATATCATAATAATTAATTCTTTTTGGGTTAGCTAATTCATACTTAGTTATACCACAATCCCAATTACTTTTATATAGCTGCAATAACAATTTTGTGTTAGTTATCTTTGGATATAACAATTAAATCACTAGTAACTTTCTTGATAGCTCTACTTCTCTTATAGTAGCTTTTTAAGAAAATTAAGATTAAAATTGAAAATAAAAATTCATATAAATAGGTCTATTATGCGTAAAACCAATCACAGTCAATATATTTTCATTTAATCCAACTGACCAAATAAATAAATTATTCATTAAATAATTTGATTATTATTTAATCCTAGTAATATTCATCACATTATAATCTTGATATAATTTCTTAGTGAATCATATGCATAGGGTGTCAAGACTGGGCTTGTCTGAATTTTGGCCGGTCAAAAGGTCACTAACACAATAAAAAGTTACTTTGATTAGAATGCATTGGGCTAATAAACATATCATAATCTAATCAATCAAATCCTTACTAACGGAGTTTTAATCTTTTTTAGTTTATTATTATAATTTGTCTAAATACCTAATAAGATATATTTTTTATTGTATTATATGTAATATATTACACATAAAAAATTTGACAACACTTCTCAAGAGTCGATTTAAAAAACGCATTAACAAAATTTTTAAATAGGGTGAACTGGACAACTTAAAGTGACTGATTTAATAACGACCAGCTCACACTTCAGTGAGTTGCACAAGTTATATTTTTACTTATGTTGGCCCTTAAATGACCATTTGGGTGAAAGGACCCTCCAAGTATTAATTTTTTTTTTTTTTAAAAAAAGTAATGTTAATTGGGGCGTGATGATAATTACTAAGTTTTAGTGCGTAATGCAAATTGGATTAAATTTATAAGCTTTATATAGAAAGATATTTTAGACTATCAATGTATTTTTTTTTCTTATTATAAAAAGTTGCATGCTATTATTGATCATTTCGATAAGACGAGTTGGATTGATATTTTTGGCGGGTCAAAATATTGAGTAAATTAATTGGAGGGTTATTGGCTCACTTAAAAGTGATTTAGATGAACTAACAAATGGATTATGACTTAATCATTTGATTTTACTAAGTGGAGTTTGATAATGACAATAAAATATTATTCACTTTATTTGTAATTTTACAATTGAAGTTGGGATTATGTTTGACCATACATTTTGCCACAAAAATTTGAAATATACTTTCTAAATATAATTTATACCGTTGAATTCTAAAACTACCAAAATCAGGACTAATTTATTTTAAACATACAATCAAATCTGCTCTACAAACAATAATACATCAAAATGTAGTACATAAAGTCATAGATTTGATACTATAAATGTACGAGCTACTACATATTAAAAATATTTTGTACTTTATTTAAAATTTTAAAGTAGAAGTAGAAGCTGAAATTGTGTTTGTTGGTTATAGTTTTTGCAAATATTTGATCGTTTGAATATACTTTTCCAAAAAAAAAGATGAAAATATGATTTTAACATGAAATATACTGATTCATTTTAATGAAAAGTAAAAAGAATAGCTAAACTTTGTAAAAGAAAAATATAATGAAAGTGAAAACAAGATTTTGGGTGTTTCTCAAATTTCAAATAAGTATTTGAAACTTTCATGAACAATTATTGATTTTTCAAATAAAGTGATTTTTAATAAAACAGTATAATACCTTAGGATAAATGTGTCAACTAGAACACATAAAAAGAATAAGACAAAAATATAAATGGTTATGGAATGAAAAACAACACAATTTGGACTTAGAAGCATATTATAAATATTTAAAAACCT
>JBCEWC010018001.1:0-12196 GCA_038996855.1 Solanum aculeatissimum
TTCCCTTCGTATCACTTGTCCCCTTGACATGTTGTTGGTCACACTATACTTGTCATATGCATTGCATGCTCGCATACTTAGTGCTTAATTGTGGTAACCCATATTCTTTTCTACATGTTCTAATCATGTAGGGGACGAGGGTGATTATTATATTTTTTCAGATGACACTTGATACTCTTGCGAAGATTTGCTAGTGGTGAGCCCTATTGTTCAAGGGCAATAGCCACCGTCTATCAACCTCTTTACTTTTATGTATTTACTTCTTGACTTGACGGTGAGCCTCAAAGCTTGTTGAGGCCCCACTCTTCTATGTAGAGGCATATTTTGGACAAATCTTACTCTTGTACGTTTGACTTGTATGTTGGATATTCGGCTATATAATATGATGCTATCTCCACTTGATTTGTGATTATGTTCTCATGTTATGGTTATGGCATAAGTTCCCATGTTATTATAATGACTTGAATGATGAGCATGATGTATGACTATGTGCTACGTGCAAGCATGCTTATCCCTTTCCCGAATTATCCCCATAGCTTGAGTCCCAAGTCTCTAAACCCTTAGAGCTTATGTGCTACATGCTTTAGCTTCCGTGTTTCTGAACCGATGATGAGTGTAATGATGCTATGATGGCTTGATTGAGGGTCTTCGGGTCCTCTTTCGCCATGTCACATCTAGGCCCCCTATCCAGGTCGTGACAGAGTCGTAGCCCAGCGTCTTGACTGCTCACTAGAACTTCACATGGACCAGGTTCACGACTCTTGAGCCTCCCTATGGATCGTGAGTCCCACCGTGAGGTAGTGTCTTAGCCTACAATTTACTTTCCTTTTCTAGTGTGCTTCCCTGCACAGGCAGTCCCACTGTGAAGGCCATAACTTTCACATCCGATCTCTGAATTGAGTGAAACCAAGTGCGTTTAGAAGATATCTCAAAAAGCTTAAATCTGATAGGTCATGGCCCCCCATAGTTCATCCTTTACAAGGATATATGGCCATTTAAAGTCAGTACTTTCACAAGACATTAAGAAAAACTTAATCAATACGATTTCTTCCAAGATGATCATGCAAGAGAGTCTCGGGAAACTCATAAGCTAACCAAGGCAAACTCAAATTAGCCCTCGATCAGTAACATAAGATTCAAAAAATTTTGGGTTGTTACGTTATCTCCCTCTTGGGAATATTCATCCTCGTATGGCTAGAACAAGGCTTGAAAGACTCGAATTAACAAGAAATATTCCAACATAGAATACAATTCACCATTCATTTCAAAAGTCATTTAAAACTCATGAAAAAACATCATTCAAATCATTTTCGTTCACATGCATGCATACAATGCCATGAAACTTAAGAAAATAAAGAATTAGGACCATTTGGAAAGAAAGATAGAACCTAGTACCTTAGGCTTGAATAGATTTGAAAAGATAGGGGTATCACTCCATCATGTCCAACTCCATTTCCCATGTGGCACTCTCCACATGTTGGTTCCTCCAAAGCACTTTAACCGAAGCTACCTCCTTGTTGCGAAGACGTTTCACTTACCTATCCAAGATTTCAACCGATACTTATTCATAAGTCAATTTCTCCTCAACCGTAAAGTCATCTAAAGGTACAATTTCTTTAGGGTCCCCAACCAACTTCCTCAATATTGAGACATGGAACACCAGATGAATAGAACTCATATCCGAAGGCAACTCCACTCTATAAGCCACATTGCCTACCCGTTATACGATCTCATATGGTTCGACATACCGAGGGCACAACTTGCCCCTTTTGCTAAAATGCGTGATGCCCTTCATAGATGATATATACCTTTACATAAACCCAATCACCTATATGAAATTTAAGGTCTCTTCTCCTAACATCCGAATAGGACTTTTGGCAATTTTGGGCTGTCCTAAACCTCTCTCTAATCAACTTCACCTTCTCTATAGCTTCCACCACTAAGTCCGGGCCTAATAATGCCATCTCACCTAACTCACACCAATCCACCGAGGACCTACACCTCCTACCATACAAAGCTTCAAATGGAGCCATGCCAATACTAGTATGGAAACTATTATTGTAGGTAAACTCGATAAGCGGTAGATGATCATCTCAATTTCCTTTGAACTCCAACACACAATCCCTCAACATATCCTCCAAGGTTTGAATTTTCCTCTTGGCTTCCCCATCGGTTTGAGGATGGAATGCAGTGCTTAATTTAATCTTCGTGCCAAGTCCCCTTTGAAGCGATCTCCAAAAGGAGAAAGTAAATTGGGTACCATGATCAGATATGATAGACCTCGGTACACCATGCAACTTTACCAATTTTCAGATATACAATTTGGCATAATCTTAGGCATTATAGGTAGTTTTGATCGGTAGGAAGTAAGCCAACTTAGTCATCCAAACCAAAACAACCCAAATAGAATCAAACTATTTACGAGTATAAGGTAACCCAACTATGAAGTCCATATTCACATCTTCCCACTTCAAAGTAGGAATCTCAATATCTTGGGCCAAACCACCGGGCCTTTGGTGTTCCATATTCACTTGTTGGCAATTCAAAAATTTCGACAAAAACTTGGCTATGACCTTTTTCATGCCATGCCACCAATACACTTCCCTCAAGACCCGATGTATCTTAGTGGATTCCAGGTGAATAGAATATTAGGAATTATGAGCTTCACTCATGATGACCTCTCTTAGGCTATTGACATTCGGGACACACAACCGACCTTGGTACCATAGCACACCATCTCCCCCTTGGGAGAAAACCTCTATCTTTTTTTTGGAAACTAATCTCTTTAACTCAACCAAGGAAGGATCTAAGTATTGCTTTGCCTTTACATCAACAATCACAGAAGATTCGAAACCGCTTTGAACAAGAATACCATCGTCATTTGTGTCGGCCAATCTAATACCAAACCTAGGAAACGGTGCATATCTCTTTCCATTTCTTTCTTCTCTTCATCAACGTGCAACATACTTCCCATGGATAGCCTACTAAGGGAATCTGCTTTGACATTCACCTTGACTGGATGATATAGAACACTCATATCATAATCTTTGAGTAGTTCCAACCATTTCCCTTTTCTCAAGTTAAGATCCCTCTGGGTGAACACATATTGCAAACTCTTGTGATCGGTGAAAACATTCACATGAACCCCATATAAATAATATCTCCAAATCTTAAGAGCAAACACCACCGTCGCTAACTCAAGATGATGGGTCGGATAATTTTTCTCATGAACCTTCAATTGCCGAGACACATAAGCTATCACCTTACCCTATTGCATTAGTACACATCCCAATCCAATCCGCGATGCATCATAATATACAACAAATCCATCTAGTCCATTTGGCAGAGCTAAAACAGGAGCCAATATAAGCCGATCCTTCAAAGTCTGAAAGCTCTTCTCACACTCATTCGACCACACAAACTTAGCCTTCTTTTAAGTAAACTTAGCCAACAGGGACACAATAGAAGCAAAATCCCTCAATGAACCTCCGATAATAACTAGCCAAACCAAGAAAACTTTGAATATCAGAAGGGGTCAATGGTCTAGGATAATTATTTACGGCTTCGGTCTTCTTGGGATCAATCTTATTACCATCGCTGGATACGACATGACCAAGAAAAGAAATTTCCCCCAACCAAAACTCACACTTGCTAAACTTGGCATACAACTGCTTCTCCCTCAAGGTTTGAAGTACCAATCTCAAGTGGTTCATTTGCTCCCGCTCATTCTGGGAGTAATTCAATATATCATCGATAAAGAAGACCATAAAGCTATCAAGGAATAGCTTGAACACCCAATTCATCAGATCCATAAACACCGTTCGGGCATTGGTAAAACCAAATGACATCACCACAAATTCAAAGTTCCCATAACGGGTCCAGAATGTTGTCTTGGGAATATCATACTTTCTTACCTTCAACTGATGATAACTCGAATGAAGATCTATCTTTGGGAAATGAATGCTCCTTGAAGTTGATCAAACAGGTCATCAATTCTAGGTAACGGGTACTTATTCTTAATGGTCACCTTGTTCAATTGTCGATAATCAATGCATATTTGGAGGGACCCATCCTTCTTCCTTACAAAGAACATGGGAGCACCCCAAGATGAAATACTTGGCCTGATATAACCTTTCTCCAACAAATCCTTCAACTAATACTTCAACTCCTTTTGTTCAGCCAAAGACATTCGGTAAGGAGGAATAGAAATAAGTTGAGTATCTGGAAAGAGATATATGCCAAAATCTACTTCTCTATTAGGAGGAATATCGGGCAAATCCTCGAGATACTCATTAACCATCGAAACTGATTCAAAAGAAGGTGACTCAACATCCATATCTCTAACACTCACAATATGATAGATGCACCCCTTACAAATCGTTCTCCGAGCCTTGAGGTAGGAAATAAACCAACCTCTAACCACAGAATCACTACCCTTCCATTTCACAACAAGTTCATTAAGAATCTAGAATTTGACTTGCCTAGTCCTACAATCGACCAAGGCATATGATGCATGCAACCAATCCATCCCAAGAATAACATCGAAATCATACATCTAAAGCTCTACAAGGTCACCGGGAAATACTTTATGTAAAACCGAAATAGGACAACCACGATACACCCTCCGGGCCACAATAGACTTACCCATGGGCGTATAAAATAAATACGGTTCCCTCAAAGTTTTAGGACTCAAATCAAATTTAACAGCCAACAGAGGAGTCACAAAAGATGAATTTACACCTAGATCAATTAAAGCATAATCATCAAATTCAAAGACTTTTAACATACCAGTCACAACATCTGAAGCTTCATCCACTTCCTGTCGGGCATGAAGAGCATATAACTTATTATTTCTGGGAGAACCACCAACTTGAGCTTTCGGCTGCCCTTGACGACCTGGAGCCACTTGATCTCTCTTTGTGTTCTTTGGACAGTCGATAATCTTGTGGTTCATACTTTTACACCTGAAGTAAGTGCCCAAAACCTTCGTACATTCACCCAAATGGCTTCCCCCACACTGGCCACAACAGGGAGCTCATGGTACACCCCCAACCTGTGCCTTAGGAGGAAGCACCCTAGAGTTGGCAAACTTCACATTCGAACCCTGCCCTTGTTGGAATCAGTCACTTCTACCACCACTCCTGAAGCTGGAGAACCCACCATTAAACCGGGCCCTCTTGGGGTCATTCGTCCTTCTCTCCTTGAGCTTTTCTTCCTTAATCTATTCAGCGTAAGTCATAAGCTTGAAGATATCCATTTCCTCAATAAGCATGGTGGTGCGATATTCTTTGACAACCAAGTCAGAGACCCTAGAAATAAACTTGTGCATCCTTGCATGAGGATCAACTACTAACATGGGAGTATACTTCGATAGCTTGGTGAAAACATGGGAGTATACTTCGATAGCTTGGTGAACTTGAAAGAATAGTCCCTCACAGACATGTTACCTTGCTTGAGGTTGATAAACTCAGTTATCTTTGCCTCCCGAAGATCAAGAGGGAAAAATCAGTCTAGAAAAGCAGACTTGAATTCCTCCCAATCAACCTTAGCATTTGCAACCCTCTCAACCAACCACAAATTATACCATACTTAGGCTACATCCTTCAATTGATACTCTGCCAACTTAGCCTTCTCCTCAGAACTGACACCCATAACAGTCAACACTTTTGTGAGTTCATCAATAAACTTCTGGGCATCTTCATTAACTTTCGAACCAAGGAAGTTTGAAGGATTCATCTAGGTGAAGTTCCTTACGCTAGAAGCCGAAGTGCCACCATTTGTGGGATTAGTTGGCCATGCTTGACTAGCCACCGCTTGGGCCAACATAGCAACCACATTTTAAAACCCGCCATGAGTCACTTACACCTCCACAGGCTCTCATAGGGCTTGTTCCTCAAAGACCAGGGCTTGTCGGGGGAGTGGAGCTCTTCGAGGAGGAATCTTCTGAAAGAGTTACAAGAACACCAACACTTCAGAAAAAATCTTACAAAATAGTTCACGACACAACATAAGGAACAGTGAAGTGAGGAAATTCCTAAAACATCATCATAGCCTCTCATTCATAGATATGACACACATCACACCCATGAACAAGACTCTAATTGACTTGGCATGTTGGATTCTAAGGATCATTTACAAACCTAGCGCTCTGATACCATCTTTGTTATGACCCAAGAGGAGGGCCTAGGTATGACATAGAAAAAGAGAACTTGAGAGTCCTCGATCAAGCCATTTTAGCATCATCACACACATCAGCGGTTCGGAAATGTGTAACACAACAAACAACACATAAGTCTAAGGAATTTCAAGGCTTTGGACACAAGCTATGGGGATGTTGCCGGGAATGGGATAAACATGAATCACATAACACATAGCAATTATATTCTAAAGGGCGGCTAAGAATGAATTAAGCTATGGGGGCAATAAGGGTTAGGGACTTTACATATAAGCACATTCCCATCAATCAAGTCATAATAACATAAGCGGAAGCATAATTAAAAACATAAATAACCATAGCAAACGTAACAATCATAGCATCTCAAATAAACATATAGTATGATGTGTAGTAGAATCCGATAAGTATCCAACAATGACTCTACAAGAGTAAGACGGGGGCCTCGACATAACTCGAGCTCACCCTCAAGTCACAAGATAAGTAAAATGAAATAAAGCATATGATAGAGGAAGGTGGGTATTGCCCTTGGAGTATAGGGCTCACCACTATCAATAAGTTTAAGAGCTCAACTAGGCATCCAACAATAGATGAATATCGTCTTCGGTCCATACATGGTTAGGTCATGTAAACAAATAGTATGGGTTAGCACATATAATGCACTAAGTATGCTGGCATGCCATGCACATGAACATGAACCTACTAAACAAGCTAGATGACAAGGGCACATATACGCATAGAAAGAATATATATATACAAGGAAGGAATATCATAACAATATGCCATGAAGTGCTATGATGCATGAATGCAAACCTACATATCATAGCGGGAATGTGACCTCAATAAACAACAAGAGAGACCAAGCGAGCTACTACTTGGAATTGGACTACTTGCCAGGTAGATCCCAGGACAACCCTTAGAAAAAGGGGATACAAGTGAATCCCATCTAGGGAGATAACCCATGTTGGCAAATCGTTTGACGGAAAGAAGTATGGACCCTTGGAGATAGTCCACCCCGACTTTAATCTCTCGGTACTAAGTCTCATCCCACGAGAAATACATATACATATACATATACATATACGAACTTTCAAAACTGGGGTTCAATGCTTCAAATCCATTCAATGCAAAGTCAGGTTAAAAAGCCAAAATCATAATTCAAGTCTTTCCATAATTAGGCTCAAAAGCCAAACAAAAGTTTCAAAAAAATCATATCCATAGACCAATGCATAGAAGTAGTTCATTCTAACATAACAATATGATGTAAATACCCAAAATGCCCAAAGAGCCATATCAAGACAAAATATAATCACATTTTAGTCATATCCCATGTCTTACAAAGATCAAGTCAAGTCATATCAAGAGTTTCATCCAACTAAACTTTTCATGTATGCATATGTCATGAATGATGAGATGAGTGCATGAGCAATAGAGATTAAATCTTAATTCAACAATACGATATGAAATTTCAATTGAAAACAATAAGTAAATCCCAATTTAAATCATAATTTGGATTACCCATGCCTAAACAAGCTTTCAAGGGACCATGCATATTCAAATCATCATAATTCCAATGTAAAACATGATAATTGAATTTACATCAACTTGAAATAAACATTAAAGTACAACCCACAACTCAATTAAATTAAATCATTCATAAATTAAAAGATCCAATTTCAAAGAGAGCAAAATTCATCAAAATTGAAGAAGAAAATTTTTGGTCTTCATGGTTGGAAGGAGAACCATGAAACAATCCCACACACCTTGATTGAATCAAGAAGAACAAGAAAAATTTGAAGAAGAATTGAATTTTTCCCTTAATTCCCAAGCTAGTCTTCAATGGAGATTGAAAGCAATTTGAGAGAAATTAAAAGGAATTGAGAGAGTTGAATTGAATAAAGATGAATAGGGCTAAATCAGGGGTTTAGGAGAGTTTAAAAATGTTAAAACGGTCTTAGGATTAGTTAAAAATTACAATTAAACCATTGATAATACAATGAAGAAAACTTGAAATTGTCACTGATGGAACACACTACACGGACCGTGTAGTGACTCACGGTCCGTGAGCCTTGCCTTGAGGCATCACTTGACAACGAGCTTTAATTTGGCAACAGATTGGAAAATTTAAAACATCTCCCAGACGGTCAACTACATGGACCGTGAGAGGTCACACGGTCCGTAAGACCTTTCTGTGAAGTCATACTTGGAACAACTTTGCCCATGAAATTCTATACTTAGCCAAATTCTCCTTACGTAAATACACGGCTAGGCACGCGAGCTGTAAGGCTTCACATGGACTGTAACTTGATCCGTGGAGCATCCCTTGGATCAAGGCCTTGGCACATATCTTTAGTAGCTCACCGGAACTCCACACGGGCGAGACTCACGAGTCGTGAGGCCTTACATGGACCGCGAGCTGGTCCGTGGAGTCTTACTTGGCTCGAAGTCTTGGCCCAGCGTCTTGACTGCTCATTGGAACTTCACACAAACCAGGCTCACGGGTCTTGAGGCTCTCTATGGACTGTGAGGCAGTGCCTCAGCCTACAATTTACTTTCCTTTTCTAGTTTTCTTCCTTGCATAGGAAGTCCCACTGTAAAGGCCATAAATTTCACATCTAAACTCCAAATAGAGTGAAACCAAGTGCGTTGAGAACATAACTCCAAGAGCTTCAATCTGATAGGTCGTGCCCCCTACAATTTATCCTTTATCAACAAATATAGCCATTTAAAGTCAGTACTTCCACAAGATGTCAAGTAAAGCTTAGCCAATAAGATTTCTTCCAAGACGGTCATGCAAGAGAGACTCGGGAAACTTGTAAGCTAACCAAGGCAAACTCAAATTAGCTCTCTACTAGTAACACAAAATTCAGAAATTTTTGGGTTGTTACAGGTGAGTTTTTATGCTATTTTATTGGGTTGAGACAATGGGTTATGTTTCATTTTTGGTTTTCATTGATGTGTAATTAAATCAACCTTCTATAATCTTTTAGTTTGTGTTTGCAAATTATTTTGAGTTGTAATAGTTAGTAACTTCTTTTTGATTTTATTTTGATGAATGTCTTGTGAATGATGTGTGCCAATTATGTCTTGGATTTGTAGAAAAATACCTATGCATATATGAAAAACCATTTCAAAAGTTGTTTGTCATGTCTCAAGGTCCATAGAAATCTTAGTATTGATAGCCAATATCCTTGATTCGGATAGTTCCATAGGTGAGGAGCATGTATTGACTTAGCAACTAGATCATCTCATGTGAAAATGATCCATGCATGGATTAGAAGCACCTCGAGTTGAGTAAGTGAGTGCCAAGCTTGGATATGCAATGATTCATAAATTGAGGGTGGGTGTTGTCTAGCCATTATTTGAATTCGAACCATGTTACCATAAGAGGTAAGAAAATTGTTGAAAGACATGTTTGCTGATAGCTAGAATTTGCCCAATTTGTCTTGAATTGTTATCTCGGTTGAATCCAGATTAGGAAGATGACCTTAGGCCTTCTTTGGTTTCTCTTGAGTCCACTTTTACCAAATTGCCTCCATTGACATTAATTGTATCCTTAGTGAACCCTGTTGAGCCTTATGCCTTTTCCTTGGCAACCTTGTTAACCTCGACCTACAATTGAAAATATATTCCTTCTTGTTGGACACCATTCCCTCCTTGAGCTTAAACTAGTGAAAGTTGTGGCCAAAGTTGGGGGTGTTGGTAAGAGTGAGGAGTCTCCCACTTGGAATTGAGGAAAGAAACAAGAAAGAAGTGAAAGGGTTCATGCATGATGAAAAAGAATAAAAAGAAGAAAATTCTTGAACAAGAAGAAAGAAAAGAATTTATTTGAAAATGTCATGACCCGAACCTAGGGCTTAGCCATGACACGATGAATGTGACACCCAAAGGCATCCCATCCAAGCCTCATGTTCATATCATATGCATTTCATAAGGTAAAATAAGCAGACACAAGAGAATAAGTAAGCGGGATGTATAAAACTAAGAACATCATAGTTTCTCTTAGGGAAATACACACCAATCTGAAGTGTCTAAAACATGCCTCCACATCGTAGATCTTGGCAGAGTCTAGAACATAGATTACTAGCTCAACCTCAAGATATACATCAAAATAAAATGATAAAGTCTCCATAAAGAAACATCATAAATAGGCTTGTTCCTAAAACATGGGAACTCACCAATAAGTCTTCAAGCTTGGAATCTGGATCTAGCCATTAAATGGAATAGTTGCCTCATCATCCGTCCTTATATGGTTAAATCATGTAGGCAAAGAAGTATGCATAAGTACATGAAATATATTAAGTACGTAGGTATTCCATGAATCAAAGGACATCACAATAATATCAATATGCAGAGTCATAATTAATAGGGTAAGGATAAAATATGCATGAGCAATGCAAGTTAAAAAATCATTAGAAAAAACATCATCAAATTCATTCATAACCTTAACATATATATGTGGGAATAATACCATAACCAACATGTAAGACCATGCAGACTATTACATGGAATCCCGATATTGCCTCTACACTGAGTAAAAGAGTAGCCTACCTTGCCAGGGTAGACTATTCCTTACCTTACAGGATCCATCCCATTTTGGTAAGTTCCTTAACATGAACCTTATGGGAACCTTCCCATTTTGGCGTATGCTTTACTTGTGTGGATCTACTAACAATATACCATATAGGCACTTAATCATCTTCACCTAGGTGGCATGTAGTTATGCGAAAGGTAGGCTTTACATTAAGGACTTCTTAGGCGCAGTGCCCACCTCTAATCTCATTCACTGCTAGTCATATCCTATGGAATACATAAATCATGCATATACGTAGCTTTCAACATAGTTCATACTTCATTAAACCATACTTTCATAGTTCATAAAATAGTCATCATAATCTTTAATAAAAGCATCTCATGTCATAAGAATAGTCCATCTACTTTGCTTTCTATCATAGTATGGGTAGGCATTCTCACCTTAACATCATCATCATCAACATTAGTGTCAAAACCCGGATAGGGGGCCTAGATGTGACATGGTGGAGGAGAATCCGAAAGCACTCGATCAAGCCATCATAGCATCATTACACACATCATCAGTTTGGAAGCGCGGAAGTTAAACACATAATACATAATCTCTAAGGGATTTGGGACTCAAGCTATGGGGGAAATAATGGGAATGGGACAAACATGAATACAGATAACACATAGCAATAATCTCTAAGGGGACGGGTGAATAGGATTCCACTATGGGGCACACCGGGATTATGGGACGTTCCACATAAGCACATAGTCATTCAAGTTACTCATTATACAAGTAATAAGCATAATAAAAGAGCATTATCATAGTCAAGCTAAATAGCATCGTATTACATAACCAAATGTTTAACATAAAACATCAACGTACAAGAGTCTAGAATGGTCCAACAAGCGTCTACATGAATGAGCAGGGCCTCGACAAGTTTGAGGCTCACACTCAAGACACAAGAGAGTAAATAACATAACATAAAATAGATAGAATAGACGGTGGCTATTGACCTTGAACAAAAGGGCTCACCACTAGTAAAGTCTTCAACAAAGTAATCAAACGTCGTCTGGTAGAATGTAGATATCGTCATCGGTCCCTACATGATTAGAACATGTAGAACAAGAATATGGGTTAGCACAATTAAGCACTAAGTATGTGGGCATGCAATGCACATGACAATATAATATGACCAAGCAACATGTCAAGGGAACAAGTGATACGAAAGGAGTGCACGTAGCCAATGAGTAATATAATAAGATTCTATGCCATGATGCATGAAATTTTATCCTATGATCAATATATAAATCAGGGATGTGACCTCAACTGAAACCATGGAAAGAACCGAGCGAGCCACTACCCGAATTAGGACTACTTGCCAAGTAGTACCCTAATACCCCTTGAAATAAGGGGAAACATAACATATCATCCCATATAGGGAGAAATCCCATGGTGGCACATGGTTTGACAGAAAGGAGTATGGACCCTGTGGAGATAGTCCA